>JABASD010004113.1:0-16826 GCA_019776165.1 Pogonognathellus flavescens
ATGTCAGTGATTTATTTTGTGTTAAATAAATTTTTCCCCCATATATATATTTATATACAAATATATATTACTATACAAACACTCAGCACTTGAGAGAGAGAGAGAGAGAGAGAGGCGTAACTAATGGTATATACAAATAGTAGTACATATTCGTGAGAAAAGTCAAAGTAAATTGACGTGTGTTGTTGAGTGTGGGCAGCGCAGTCAAAGTGAACTTAAGTAAAGCACACGATGAAGAGGAACTACCAGAGATGTAACAAACAACACATTATCCAAACAGATATGAACACTTTTTAACTTCAGTCAAAACGTCATATGCCAGATAATACTTACAACTTGGGCAATCCACAAAAGGCACTTCTGTTTGAAGACAAAATGAACGCATGCATTCCTAAAGGATATTATTACAGTTTTAGTACATTAAAGAGTCAAATTCAAATTGCAGTCAATCTACGGTATTCTGTTTATATAAAATGTACTCCAACCACAAATAAAGATATTGAAAATATAATACTTCCTAGTTAAACATTTAGATCTCATTTTTAAACGAAAGTTTTTTCAAAGTAATTTTGGTAGAAATTGCAGAGTAAAACTTTTTTCGAAACTTATACGGTCAGTTAATCCACAGTCATCACCGGAAGTTAGTACAGTAGTATTTATATAAAACTTTGGAATTTACAGAAAATATTGTATTTAAGGGAGCTAACGTAAGTCTATGAGTGTTATTATATTAGGTGTAAAAAGTGAATGGTGAAGCAGTGTGGTTGATGTAATATTATACAGGAGTAAACTGAAAATCATTGAAGGCATGTGGCAACTTATTGAATGTAAGAATATAACTTGTAAAGGTAGAGGGATATATCCGGTAGCGTATACTCAGGTGGGTATTTCCATTGTTTGACTGGTTAGGTATAGGAATTCGCCATAGACTGTTCGACTTTCAAAAGGTTTGATGAATATTGAATGGTGACCCGAGATGAAGTGGCTCTTTGTCATCCAACACTCAAATTGATACTTTTGCAGAACTTTTCTTTGAGCTCTTTGTCTCTGTTTTCACGTCTGCTCACACTTTGTGTCATTTAAGGTCATGTCATATGACGTCCTTTTCCTCGTGCGTATAGACGTGAAAGGTGTATTATCCTTTCCCCTTTTTAGCCAACCCAGCTTTGCTACGTTTGCAATTGCAATGTAATGTGATGCAAGTGAGTGATTCTCTTGTAGCTTGTTCTTGACTGTAGAGAAATTAAGGGCTTTGTTCTTCGTATTATAAAAGAACAAAGACAACCACTCGGATCTTAACAAGAAACTCAAACGTCTTTTCAAAGATGTAGATATGATATAGTTACAACACGCTAGACAGAAAAAGTGCGTACAGTATCAACTTTCGCTGATATCCCGAAAAAGCACAAGACAAACTCTTTAAAGTTAAAAAACGTGTGTTTTGTATATAAAAGTACCTATAGCTAACATAATTATATGATTTTTCGCTCTGAATATAAGGAAAAGTATAGATAGCAAATGCTTTCATCATTTTACAAAAAAATTACAAAACATTTTCTGGTGCTTAAAAATCAAAAGAAATTCGAATAAATAGAGAAAAATTGGAGGAAAGTATATGAAAGCGCATACAAAATGATATTGAGTAAAGGTACTGTGTATCCTGAATACAAAATAAGAACGTGATAAAGAGAAATACTAACCAATTGTACTTAACGTCAAAGTCAATTTTGGCATTACATACCCGAAAATCCCTCGGGTAATGTATTGAGGAACTCGTTTGTAGAAGTATTGTACACACAACTACTAATTGACAGTCTCATTACACGAGTACTGGATTAAACGTGACTTAACGGCCTTTATTCCAGTTCTATCGCATTTTTCTCTATATATACTTCAGGAAAAGTTACTATTGTGTAGTCCAACTTAAAAAGATTTATTTTGCCAGAGATCTCTGATTTGAGTTGCTTTGCTGTATCCCTACCACACACACACTACCACTACTTGTCTGATTGTCTATTAATGTAATTGTTTATTTAAGAAAAGTTCACCCATAAACGCTCTGGCCTTCGTATGTATCGCAGCCATTACCCGCACTTAATGCTGTACAGCTGTGGCGTGTGTGGTAGCATAAAGCACATAGCACATACAAACTTTACACAAAACGCCATGCCACCACATACAAACTTTACACAAAACGCCATGCCACCACATACAAAGTACAAATAGACGAAAACGAAAATATACCTTTCACAAAGAACAATACCACACTACAATAGTAAACTATACTATATGTATGTATAACCCTTAGCACAGTAATAATATCAGTTATATGTACAAATAAATGTATATGTATTTACTGTATAGGTATATTAGGCCTATATAAGTGCCAGCACACACAATAACAGTAACAGTCTTTCTCTTTTTCATTGTCAGTGAGTTGAAAGTATAACAGTGTCGGAAAAGTCACATAGAGATACAATAGAATGTTGTAGAGAGTCAACACTCTACGCAACACAACAGCCGGAACTTGACAAGCTGAACTCATTGCGTGAAACCCACAGCTAAGGGAAGGAAGAGTTAGGCAGAAAGGCGGAAAGTCAGACAAGAGTGACTTTAATGGAAAAATATGTTTCAATTAGAAGCTCTGCTCTTTACTGGCACTTTCTCCCTCTTGCTCCGCTCTCTCTCTCTCAGTACGTTACGTACACTCTCACATAAAAACCCAAAGGATTCCATTCAATCATAAATACACTTTCCACCCAATAACTCTCTATTATATAACATAACATAATATATCCGCTATATAATATCATAACCTTCACAAAAAATATATATAGGTAAAAAATACTCACTACTATATTTTCTAACAAGTATATAATATTAAATGTGTGTTAATTAATGAGCATTTTCAATTATGATGCAACACTGAATTTATTTCTCGATGAAAGTTCAACACACAGTTCTATTCTATTAACAATGGAATCACTGATGAGGGTACAGGTTAATTAATACTGTATTAAATGCTGGCGTTCTACTGTAGTTGAAATTTGAAGTATAGAATGATGTAGCTCTATACTAAAGGTGAAAGCTTTGTTCTTCTTATAAGTTAAATTCATTTATTTTAATTGCCACTACCCTGCCCACAAAGTGAGAAAGACGAAACCAAATACTGGTAGTATCTCGAGAGTTAAATTGAAATTATGACTACCTTGAGTCTATTTATACTTGGAAAGCGCAGTTTCTATGGGTGGAATACTGTAAAGATTGAAGGTAAAGCACATTGAGAGTACGAAAACGAAAGAAGTGTCAGTCAGTGCACGTAAAAGCCTTTCACCTCCCATTACTACAACAATTACTTACACAAAACATTGTAATGCCTTGAGTAAAGCGGAGCTAATGGCTAAGAGAGTGTGGTAAGTAACACACTGGACATACAAAAACACGTACAGATAATAAAGGAGAGGTAAAAACTGAAACTAAACCAAAAATGTTAATGCAATTGTAGTACAAAACATTGTGATTTGAACTTAGAGAGAAAAGTAGAGTGGGAAAGTGAAGTTGTGTAATTTAAAGGCATTTAGTCGTAGCAAGCGTAAGTAGTTTTAGTGCTACGCCTTTGCAAACTCGTACTGCTACTGACTGTAAATGGGAAGATTCCCCAACCAAGAAACGAAATGTAGTAACTGTGTGGCTTCTAAAGAAAACCGTATAGAGCTACATACTTTTTGAAGTTGTAAACGAAAGAGATTCTCTTCCTATGTATAAATGTACTACTACCACCACAATAAGAAAGTTTTGGTATGTGGACTTTCATACTACACCTACATAACGTATAACTATAATATTTATACCTACCTAAATGTGTTCAATGTCAATTCATGTCTGCATATTGCAGGAATTTCAAGATTATTTCACGTTCAGACGCTATAACTACAATAGCTAACTGTAAATGTGTGTAAAACTTATTTATAGTTGTTCTTGCAAGTTATATATGAAATTGGAGATTTTTTCGACTTGGGAGGATATATTTATATATAAGAGTAGGTCTTATACAGATGTATATATAAGAAAGTGATTAAAACACAGTTTGAAATCATTCTTACGCGCATTCTAATTGCATGATGAAAACTCCTCCTTCGTCTTGTCTCGTTGATTCGTCTAGAAACTAATTTCAAATCAAATATCTAGACGCTTTTGTAGTTCTCTCTCTGTCTCTCCCGTCTGGTTTGCCAGCAGACTTTCACTTCTCATCTCACAACCAACTCGGAATGACTTGTGTCTGCCATTCCACACACCAAAACCATTCCATTCCACACATACACACACAAAGTAGTAAGAATTCAGTGGCATTCGTCTATACACAGTAACAAGTAACCTCTTTTGGTATTATACTTCTTAGTACTACTAATAGTAACAAGTTCTCTCTTTCTTGTAGTAAACTCCAGTTCGGTTTCGACTTGAGAAAGAAGAAGAACTTCTAGTAGTCTTATAGGAAAAAGAAAACTTTATATCATATCTCCCTTTGTATAGTAGTAGTATTAAAGTATTAATGCATTGCTATACTAATATATTATATATCTGCATTTAAGAACATTACTGTAAGATGTAAGAAAGCCTAATATATATTTTATATAGGTATTAGTAGGAACAGCATTGTGAGTTCGAGTCGTATACTTCAGTTCGTAACATAACTATCCATAATGATTCTTCCTACTTGTATTCCTTTCTTCCTTTTCCTTGTCTTAAAAACTTTCTTAATTAAAACATAGTTGAGGCAACTGTACTTTCTCCTGTGTGTAGTTCCATATGTAAAAAGTACAAATTACAAGTACATAATAAAATACAATACTCTTTAGCTATACCACTGTAATAGTACAAACTACTGTACTTACTACTGTTTCTGTTTATCAGACTGGAAACTCAAGAAACGTATGATACGTCAACTATTTTTATTAATGTCAATTTAGTACACAGTAAAAACAAATTAAAACATCGTACATTCTTACATCTTAGGAAACAATGTAACGTATGTATCATCGATAAAAATTAAACTTGTTTTTAATATTAAAAAGATTTTTCAGAGTCATTTGCTATTTACTTGCTATTTGCAGTAATTGTAATTACATATAACTTGCAGATTTTCTCTTCCTGTTGCTGCTCATTTTTATAAAAAACGGGTACGGTGTAAATGAACTAATACTACAGGTTCTAAAATGGCATTAAATTAGAAAGTAACCTTACCTATAATTATACAGATGGTATTTTTCGTTATAAATGTATTTATTCTTCTTTGAGTTAAAATATTATTACCTATCGTTTGAAAAAATGATTTTATTACTTTTTTTGTTGTTAGCGAAGATTCGTGTTATCGTGTCGAGTGTGCGTGGACATTCATTACTTATTCATTGCGGAATGGAAAGTGAGGATTGAGGAAGTGTAAAGGTAAAAATATAAATGCGTAGCACAAGCTAGACTTGGAAAGTTGTAAAAAGTTAGTTGACACATTAGAAAAAGCGACAAACGACCCACCTGGCATTCGTACGTGCCGTTGTCCCTCCGCTGGACAAACTTTATCTGGAGCGTCCACTCGTCTGATCCATCCGCATGCAAAACGTGGAATCTCTCATCGTTTGTGTATGTCTGCTTCCCACTCGTCAAAATATGCCAGTCTCGTCTTCGTACCCATGAAATCTGTGGAACAAGCCAAGGAAATTCGAACAAGTTCAGTCATTCATATAGAAAATGTATAAAGAGTAAAACGAATTGGATTATAAGATTATATATCAACATGACTCTTTTATAACTATAGATATAGATACTCCGTAAAAAATTCTATACAGGGTAGCGTTACCTACGGGAGAAAAACATTCATGTAGAAAATTTTATCAGAACTGTGCAGGAAATATGTATAAATGCTTTGGAAGACTAATGCTGCACACCCCTCACTCTGATCTTGGTGGAAGAATTCGTAGAATTATCCTTTGCAGTAGTAGCAGCGTTGTCGTCGACGGTGTATATATAGACTGTACACTTTACATTACAAGAAGAACGACTATACCTACATAACAAACGCACACGGGATACTACTAGAGAAGAGAAACTGTACTAGAATGGGTAAAGACAGTGGATTTTCCCCTGACTTTTTCTCGCTTTGAGTTTTCCTTTCCTCTTTCTGCCTTTGTAACACATACACACACACTTTCTCGTTTGTTTAGTTTCTCATTCCTAACCGTTAGCTCGATTCAAGTTGAAGTTTGAGAAAAGCTAACGTGAAATCTAGTAGTAGTGGTAGCTGTAGCAATACTAGTAGTGAGTGTAGATTTCCTCAAGTAGAAGAACAAGCATGGTTGTATTCTTAGTAGTTCTTCTGTAGTACAGGGAGAGAAAATCCACTTGGTTCGTTTTCAGTTAGAAGATGCACACATTTTCCGGAAACTCGAATTTCATACTCCATCAACTCAAGCACACTTCTTTAGCAAAGAAATGAAAGGCTAAATTCTAACTCACCTAGTACGACACACAGAGAAAAGCAAGTTGTAGGAGGAAGAGAATCTAGAATGTGTAAAACGTATTATTCCCATTTCTACTTCTACTATTTCTATTTCTACTGCAACTACTTGCAGTTACATTACATCTATCTGTACTACTAGTAAAGTAAAAAGAATTTTAAAATCCATTCTATGATATCCTCCACAATTCATAATTCCATCCACCATTCATATCAACTCGGGCAAGCAATGGAGAAAGTCCACATGTAAATCCCAAAGGGAGTTATGACATCGTGACTTAAACTAATTCCAAAGCAAAAAATAACTGAAATAACTCTCAAAGTAAAACTACTACGAGTACTATAACAAGAAAACTCGCTACATACTTGAGTTACTTACGTTGTGTCATGTAACATTACATTACATTACAACGTTTCACTTTCACTCCGGCAAACTCAGCATTTTTATTTACCATTTCCTTCGAACTATTCCGTTCAAGATATAATATAGATACTCTCAACTCCCGGCAAAAGAACAGCAGAGAGAACAAGATGTAGAATAAGAAGAAGAGTAAGTACAGATGCTATCAAACACATTTATATATAAATATAATCTGCTACTATCTCTACCTAAATAATACACTTATTTATTTATTTATGCTTTATACTTATATGTATCCTTTTCTTCGGCTAGTGCATATACTAGTATCTTGTACAAAATCCAGTTTCCTTTCTATATAGGTATTTCATAAAGCTTTCTGGGAAAAACTACAGAGATTCAATAGAGGTACAAACATACATTACACTGCAACTGGGAACATGACTGTGCTTCTGGGTTATTTTATTTCACTTGATATTTAATATGAAGAATGTTCCTTTGCTCCTTTTGTCTGTACAATCTCCCTGATACAAAACGTACCATAGTTTTGTATTGTTCTCTGCCCTATACAAAACCTTGCAAAAGCACTACTCCTATATTTTACTTACAGTACTATTTCTACGTGCATTTTCTCTTTTCTCCCCTATAGTATTATCTGTAATGTCCAGGCCTAAAATACTATAGACTATAATAGTGTACAGAGTAAACACTATAATATTTGTACTATTTTCATTCAAGATACATAGAACTGGAGTAGAAGTGCATGCAGTCATCATTAGAGCACAAGTGACTGCTCTGATTGCTTCCGATTTGTTGCCGACCGCCTTTCTGATGTATTTTTCTCAAGACGTATTATCTCCCACAAGCACATGAGTCTAAATAGCTCTGAAGTAAACACAAACAGCCTTTAGTATTCTTCAACTTGACTGCTGTATCTATTTATGCAAATTTACGACTAAGCTTCAAAAATGCAATTCAACCCATTCTATCATAAACGACTGTCTTTGCATATTCCGCAGAGCATACTACATTTGCAAAAATCTCTATATAGAAGTTTATTACAGAAGGATGTATACGCAGCGTGGTAAAGGCCATTACAATTTTATGAAGTGCTCTACATCTACTCTACACAACACAAGTTGTGTGTGATTTTCAAATTTTTATTTTCCTGTACAGAATAATATTACGACAATGCCATTGCAGTGCATGCATGCAGAGTACGAATATGAACGATTGTAATCGAAGTAATAATAATAGATTGCGTAACATCGCAATATAACTTGATTTTACTGCAGCAAACTCATTGCACACAGCATACCGCATCTCCACGCTAATAACAGCAACAGGAAGGGATTTTTCAAAGAAAATCGTCTCTGACGAGAATCATAAATAACAGACTTAACGATGGTTATTTCCGAACTTGAATTCATAACATGTGAGCACCAACAACATTCCATATAGGAATACTAGATCATATTATATAAGTAATATATACATACAGGCGTAGTCTTGTAGTAAATGTAAAAAATTCCGTAGTAGCTCGTTATTCATAGCGAATGTGTTCCTAGTTTATAATATGCTATATGTGTAGAAATAGTGTTTGTATGTAAATACAGCACATCAAATTTCAAAGAATTCACAAAATGGAATTTGAAGAGTTTTAGTGAATTTTGCATTTCGTGTGTCATAATAATTCGTGAGGCTATTACCACAAGGAAAGAGGAAGTTTATTGTATGTACATACATGTACACATACAGAGTAAATAACGTCGTTTGCCTTTGGCTGCATTTGGACATTTAGGTTAGCTCCGATGTGAGAAAGCATGGTAGGAAGATAATACTATTATAGTTAAGTATTACAATATACCCACCTTTCTTCATATTATAATTATATTGAGAGAGGGAAAATCCTCTCGTGAGCTTTGATTAATGAGCTCTACACGTCTATTTTATTTGGTTGTCTTGTCGTGCACAAGTCCCATGTCCCTGTAGTGCGTCCCGACTCTTAAAACTCGACGTTTCCTCTTATAACTTCGCCATTTTAACTCGGAAAAGTTCAATTTAGTTTTTCGTATTATGTACAGATACATATTATTAGGTAAGATACAGCAATTCATCATGGAATACTTAAAAGTAATATATATTATATACCTAATCAGATCTGAAAAATCTTAAAACTACATTAAATAGGATTTTTATTGTTGTCCAACCTAATCTTTATGCTACTTTGTATGTATGTAGGTATTTATGAGTATTATTGTACCATTACTCTACTTTCTAAATGTTTTACATAAATATTTCAGTCACAAAGGTACCTAAGCTTGTCAACTGAGGCTAAAAAACCTATTTAAGAAAATTACTTCAACATTAGGTATCTCATGTAACTCCTGCGGGCTAACTCATATTTTGGCGGAGCACTACGTAAACAGAAACAGAATGTGACATGAATATTTTACAAACTAATGTTATAGTACGTACCGCAACAATTAGGTAATTCTTTTTAGGTAAATTACTACTACCAGTAAGTATATAGCATCAACTACTAATATAAACGAAAGTTTCTTCTGTAATTATGCAAGACAATATTCAATTTACTCACTAATCACTCATTCACTAATCATCAATTTTCATATGTAATTTAAGCAAGTACTTAACCACATCATTTACCTAATAATAAATTTTTTTTTTAAAGAATACATGCATTGAGTAATTGAGTAATTAATTAAACTACTAGGTATGCTTACAGTTTCACGTTTATAATCAATCGAATCGCAGACACACTTTCTAAGAACATACAATTTTGTCAAAACAAAGAACTGGTATATCCACTGCCTACAAATGTCATATAAGAAAATTCCAATCAGAGCGGAGAAAATTCAGGTAAACCGATAATTTGCAAATCACCAATATTCAATTGTAAGCATAGATATTACTAGCCGTATTACTAAAAATTGGCAATAATAAAGTGTCCATGTTTTTGAAAAGTATTTATGAGTATGACAATTACGTAAGTATTTTATGGCGATTTAAGGAAATCATGAAATATTGAATGGAACAAGTCCCAAAAGTTATACAACGGAGAGCAGGAAATAATCTTTTAATTAACATTGGGCACCTACTACCTAGACCTACATGTACATATTTATTTTAACGCCCAACTAGAGTGACTAACTAAATGTAAGTACCTAAATTTAGTGCTTGGGTTATTTTAACGCCACAAGCACCTTTACGAGGTCATTCCCTGCTGAATTATTCATTTCGGAACATAGACGTGTAATTTTATTAAGGTCATTAAATATTTATTGGTCACTTAATAGCCATAATCTGCATATTAGAACCAACAATAATAGAAGCTGTCTCCGCACAGGTAAGCAGAGTACCTATATTTGTATATTATAGACTATGATATAATACCCGGGTAAGTTACTAAATACGTTGCGTAGGATTTTACCCACGAGGACGTATTTATTAATATTTAGGCTGTGGCTAAGTGTAAGAATGAGTTATGAATGAGTTACAAACGTACCAATATAGTTTAAATTGTATAGAAGCTGTCAACCATTATGTTAGAAATGTATTTATATTTGAGTTCTCAAAGAATTCTCAAAGAAATTTCATATACCTTATTACTAAGGCCCTTACCGTACCTAACCGTTCTAGCTCTATAGGTATGCATGTTTATTTCTGTTACTGATTCCACACTCCACAGAGCCTTATATTGCAATATTCTACCTACCTATGTATTATTTAACGACATATCGGCAGTATACTTATATCCTGTATTGTTCTGTCGTTTGCTTGATTTGGTTCAGTGAATAGCGTTTTGGTTGAATGGTTGGCTTATTGGCTGAGGAAGAGATAAGTCTAAGATTTTATTGGGGTTTTCTTTTTTCTGCGAATGTTTTTCTGCAAGAGTTTCTCTTTCACTCTTTGTGACTTGACTAAACTGTGCTTGCTAGTATGAGATGGCACGATGAAACAAAAGCAAAGGCATCCAAAGAAAATGCTACCTTCTATATTTAAGCTTGAATGCTTCCTTTTCTGGTTCCTTGTACAATTCAAGTACTATCAGAACGCACAAAACTCAACTAGAGAAGAAAATCTGTAGCATTTCGTCTTTGTATGTCCTGTGTACGTATTATATGCTACGCAATCTCTTGAAATGCACGCAGTAAGCAAAACAGAAAGCGCGTTTTATATTAGAAAAGATATAAGCCCCGTCAAGTCACAAAAGAGAAGAAATAAAGAACAAGTAAACGAAAGAGACGAAAGAAACATTGCCGCAGCTAAAAAGTCCGCTCTTTGTTTTGTACACTAAAGCATAGCAATAGGTATCATGGTATATCCGTAAAAGCAAAAAGTAGAGTGTATACAGCATTTTATTTATATATTTTGTATTCCTTCTACATTCTACGCATAGTTCATAACAAGCTAAAAGGAAATGAAAGTTAAATGGAAAATTTAAAGTATACAACTGCAACTCCTACTTGAAGTGAATAAGGACAACGAACCTAAATGATTTAAAGCTTAATACGCTATACTTTTAATTAGTGAAAACATTTTATGCGTATTTCTCAAAGTCTAATTCAACCAACGCATAAAAGTGAAAACCAACTAAATTTAGACGGGCTCCAAGGGCTCAGGATGCAATGGGACGTCATTTTTTGCAATTTGAAGCAATACTTTCAGAATATATATCTACAGCCAGAACCTACACCCTCCGCCTTCGGTGAATGTTGGTGAATGATGAAAACAAAAAATGTGCAAGAGCTAGATTATATTAGGTATACAAAATTTACCATACAATTTGAGACGAGTAAAATGAGTTGGCAATTTCAAAAAATGGTCGCAAAATTTTTACACTCTGATTGTGTTTACAATTTAAAGAGAAGAATGAAGATAATGTAAAGGCAGGGCTTGACTTTTTTGTTTTGCAGTATTTGCAATGATCTCTGTGTATGCGTAATAAAGCAAACACACGCATGATGCATGTGTATATTTAGGAGTTGGAGTCTCAAGGAATACAAGTCAAGTTTTAGGGCTTAGCATGACTTGACTTGAACTAATACTGCTTCAAGCTTCACTAACACTACTGGCACAAAACTATATCACACACGATACACATTGTGATTGTGCTAGCAAGTAGCTATATTAGATATAGCACGTACTGCTGCTGTTGTACTTTGTTTCCTTTTCATTGGGCATTATAGCGTCAGAATTTCGTGATATCACAAAACAAGGCCAGCAGCCAACAAACGTACACAAACTGTTTTCTCTCTTTCTCTCTCTGGGAAAAGATCAAAATTGTTCTGAAGGCGCTACAAAATCCGCTTAGTAGAAAATAATGGGATTTCCCAAAAATTCTGGCAACCACATTTGTATCCGACTTCAGCAAACGTACACACTAAATGTACAACTCAACTTTTCAAATATGAATCACATTGTCCTAAACTTTCAAATATAATTGACATTCTCCGTATGACACACACGTAGTACAATTACAGATACCTATACGGTTACACTCACATCTATAGCTGCATAGTTTGTTTGAGTTACCTAACTGTTAAGTACATTAATTGCAATAATTATCTCATGGTTAACTAACAATCACATTTTACAGCATTATTGAAATGCGAAACTTTTCAACGAAAACGCAGCGATTTAATGAAAACTATTGACATTATTCACAAACAAAGCATTATAGTACCTACTATTATCAATTTAGTACTTATCATACTACTTACTGTCCATGTACAAGATATAGTATCTAGTAATTGTACAAAATGCAAAAATATGAAGAAATTAGTAGAAATTGATTACTCTAACCTAGTACGCATGATGACAGTGATGAGATGATATTCTAACATTGTCATTTTGGTGTGACACACTCTGATAAACCCAAACGGGTGCAGACAAAAAATCAACTACACAAAATAATAATTATTTTCTTACACCTATATAACTACTCAAAGAATAATTTACAAATTGATACTGTAGGTATGGAACGGAACATATTACCGGAAGCTACTCACAATGTCTAGTGTTTAGTAGTAAGTATAGTTACAGTTTACGTTGATAAACTGCACGTACAATTACAATGTACAAAGGAACTGTTCCTCAATAAGTAACAAAAGCTTCAAGCAAAAGTCTGACGAATAAAAGTCTTTGTGGATGCATTTCCGAAGAGTAAATCTGCTGATGAAAACAAAGACTTTCTTTCTCTTCTACCAGTTTGAATTGATTCCCGTCTTTTGTTCGGCTTGCAACATACAGAGGCTACGCTTCATTCAGAGGGGTTCCATTTTGCTTACAAGTTTAGATGTAACTTACAACACAATGTAAGCGTCAGAGCAATAAGATACAAAATATTCCATAGTATACAGGGTGTGTGTACTGAAATATTCATCAATAAATATCAGTATCAGTAGTAGGTCTGGTATTCACAAAAATATGAATTCCTTTGTTCCATTCGTTATTATTCGGATCGGAGGATTTTATTTTAATTATACTACTTTTGCAGGTGAAGTTCCATTAGGCTCGCTTAGTACAAAAATTTGCAATAGTAGGAACATGTTAAATTCATTCACAAATGACAAAAATGTTAATTGTCCAACCTAAAATAAAAAAATATCATTTCTTCAGACAACTATATGATTTCTTTCTGTCATAGAAAGCACACTCGTCTTTATAGGGTAACACATTTACATGTAACTTTCACCAGAATATCGTCGTTCTGATAGACATTTTATTTTTTGTAAAAATATAAAGCAGAAAATTGTTTTTGGCCTATAATACAAATGAAAAATTAAGAAATCCATTTAACAGAAATAGGCATTAGACATGTTTGTAGGAAAAGTTTGCAAGAAAAAAGAAAGCATGTATGTTAATGTTACTCCGCATTGTATTCGTGTTTCTTCTTGCACCCTGTATTTATTCGTGCGGCAGTACTCATACAAAAGACAGATAATAAACCAATACCATTAGACAAGAGAATTGCTTAATACATAACGAAACCTAATATTGAGCCGTGTGCACATATATTGTATGTATGCATTGTAGAGGTAAGAGGTACCAACTATACCTACTAACCTATCCTACGGGTGTGTTTATTTACAAGAGTGTGTGTGTAGTGAGAAGAAACTATATATTATTATAAGGAGTACCTAGAAAAACATATATAGGTATACAATACGTGGTATTTGCAGTAGAACTGGAGTGTGAGTAAAGTTGAGACTGTATATAGACAGTGAGTAGTGATAGAAAAACAATAGAAAGAGCACACACTCAAACTCAAGTTGAGCAAAAGGAGAGACGAGTACATTAGAGATGAATACAAATACTAGTAGTAGAGTACACAACAATACAAAGCTAGTAAATCTATACACAATCGGCAGTGATCAGTCCAGAAATAATAGAAGTATAGAAGTGTAGTGGTGGCAGACAGAGAACTTGGTTTTTCTCATTCATTCTGTATTACTTTACTTTCTGTTTGTAGACAAGACACAGATTTGATTGGACGTGGAAGAAATGAGAATCGAGCTGAATGTTGTAGAAAAAGAAAGACGATAGGCAATCAGGCGTGAATAATCACAGCGTTCGTCCTATCTCATTTTTCTACGCTTTATTCGCCTATACACACGTCATTGTGTCACAAACGCCCATAACACTCAATCCTCAAATCTCTTCCAATATAAACTAACTCACATCTAATTGCTATTTATCACGCTGTGAAAGTGACGAAAGATACTACACCCTATTTACACATCCTGTCACTTCTATTTTTGTAAACACTAGGTAACTTGCACTATACATAAATACTAAATACATACATATTATTAGGCAACAAAATTTATTGTGTCCTCCGTGCTTAATCAACCTATATAATATTTAAATGCTAACAAAGCTCTTTATAATAGAATAGACGGAATTAGAGAAGATAAATGATGAATTTGAAAGTTTCTATGTGTGTGTGATGCGTAAGACTGTTATAAACAAATGTCTTATGGTTTAACATTTATTATTATGAGAACCTGCAAGTACATAGTAATGTATGAAACATAGCTGATCTCACACAGTTGCTACAAGATTAGAAGCAGAGGAAAGGAAATAAAACCACTTGTGCGGCTTTCGTAAGAACAAAACTCAAAGAAGTAACAGTCACATTTCAATTGCGTATATTACGAGTCCCGCCCCGAGAGTAGTAGCCTTTTCCCTTTACATAAAAAGCCAAGTCAAGAAACTCTTTCGCTTTTCTCTTTAACTGAATGTTGCACCGCCACTGCCACCGCCACCACCATCACTACTACTTATACCACTATGGATACTTACTACTACAGTCAAGTTTTGTTCTAGGAACATATACTTTTAGAAAAACCTTTTGAGAGTCTCGACCACATTATATATTATTATATTACTGTAGCATATAGGGGAGCCCTCCCTGGTGAGATTTGCTTCTGCCCTTGAATGCAATAAATTATTCTGGAGCTGTGCTAAATTACGTAATGTATGTTCTTTTCTTTAGACTTTCGTATAAATTGTTTCCAAAGAAAGAGACGAGAGAAAGAAACTTGCTCTTTTCCTACCTATACCATAATAACTACTACATGACTCACTCATCATTTTATGAGACCGACCAATAATAGTCTTTACTTCCACTGCAAGACTTACGTTTTTACGTAAAAAGTCAAAGTAACTATTTGTTAAGCACTTTAATGTTAAGTACCCATAGCAAATGCATAAGAAGTACTTTCCTTACAAAATCTAGGAAGAAACACTCAACTCATGCGGAAATCATGAAATATTTCAACTCGCCCTAATGTAAACTCTATACTCTACCCATTACCTACGCAAACAACACGACTATTTATACCTCTTACTCTTCTCTTACCAAAATCGTACACTATATCTTTTATTAATACATCGTATAATTAATATAATATAATTTGTACATCGTATCACACTCAACAACAGTTTAACTATTGAAATGACAAAATTAAAATTTCCTATCAAATATTACAAAGAATGTCAACACATTCATAATTTTGCATACCTACTTGGAGTGTACTACAAAATCAAAACCTTGTGCTTAAATATAGAATCTAATTTGAAAAGTAAAGAAAAACATTTGCTGGAAATAATTTTATTAGGTAAACATAAATCAAGCTGAACATTTCTTTCTGCAAACATTTCGCCACGAAGTTACTATTATTAATTATCCATGTACACAGAATGTGCAAATTACACAAACTCCTACTCGTTGTTTACTTATAGGTATGCTATTTCTGGCAGCGATTTTGAGAAAGGTCGAGAAGTCTATACACAAAGCATACTTAAATATTATTATTGATCCACCCTTGTTTTGTACTATTAGCTTTAATTATAGTAGCATCTACTTAGTAAATTCAGTACGAAATGAGACAAGCCATCATAGCGTCCCACGGCTTTCACTATGGATTGTATAGGTATTACACCAATAATCACCCACATATCAAAAGCAAGTGCATTGCAGTGCCAGTAGTAATGAATGATAAACGTAACATCCTACACACACTCTGTGTAGGTGATATCTGTCTATATATAGTACAACTCATCATAATCATCATAAATAACAAAAACACCTCCATTAACAAAAGCATCCTTCCTAGAACTGCCTATACTGCTGTGTGTGCACACTGGTATTACCCTAACACTAATTTAGTCATATTAATCAGTAATAATCTAATCATATACCTATGAAAGCTACAGTATGTACTATATTATGCAAACCTGAATAATATTACCTACCTATATTAATGCACTAGACATAATTATAAGTTAAAAGTAATAGTATTATATATATAGACGAACTTGTGTGCATTCATTCTATTATCTATCGGATTCTACTTTTATTAAGTAGCGGAAGCTACTTTATAAAAATGGTGAATACGTCCGTCCGTCCGTCCGTCCGTCCGTCCGTCCGTG
>JABASD010004114.1:0-16813 GCA_019776165.1 Pogonognathellus flavescens
ATAAAGTAGCTGACGCTACTTAATAAAGGAAGCTGATTTACATAATTGAATAGATGATTTTTTTTATCAATGTAAATATGTCAGGAAGATAATTGTTGGAGCTCTATTGATATGTAGATAACTAATGTTAGATTCTAGGAATTAGACATGTAAAATTACCAATTCAAAAATAATAGCCCTTTTAACTAATTCTACAGCAATATGGAAAATTGGGAGAAGCTAATGGAGGCTTGTTTTAACACAATACTACTGTAAAACTGGTAGTAAAAGTTTTCAATGCCTGATTACAATAATCGCTACCTAGAATGTCCTTTGCTAGAAATGTCCTGTCGGCTTTTGTAATATCTTATTCAGGATTCACGAAATCAGGTTCATTGAAGCTATCTATATTTCAAACAGATATTTGTGGATCCATAAAAAGTTTTTTTATCTAAGCAATCTAGGCGTGTTTACATATAGAAGTTCATATTTGTGTATATGAAACACTTGCAGCGTTGGCTGTTTACACAATACGGTTATAGGACATTGGAAATGTTTCTATGATGGTTATTGCTCGCATGGTTCTTGCACGGCTGACTACACAGAATTAAGACCTTTGCCATTTATCATTTCATCACATGAGGGCTGTTTATGGGTTTGTGTTAGTGAAACTCTGACGAATGCAGCAATATTTTCTGGTGTGGTCTACTGCTCATTAATGTGACAGAGTTTTAGAGTGTTATACGCTTCGCTACGTCTCTTTATTAAACAACGTAGTTGTTTGTTCGGTTTCACTCTGTCCCTGTGTCAGTCCGTCTCTGTGTGCACGATCACTCAAGATCGGTTTGAGTTAAAAACTTCAAATTTAATACACACATACTATTGCTGTCCTGTGTGAGGTTAAATTCGATTTCGTCAACTGGTTAACTACTTCATGACCTTTGACACTACAAAATGTTACTGATATATCAGTGCATAGAGAATGTACAAACTTAGTTATTAAATGACGAAATGAAATCATTTGATGACATTTGATTTCGTATAGTAGCAATAATGAGTAGTGGCGATGACGCAGTAACGCAATCCCACTACCCGGACCCAGTTGAATTCCAAAATACATTAGGGAAATTAAATATTTATATTTCGTAACAATGCATTCTTAAGTTTCAGTTTCAGTTTTAAATATTAAGAAACTACGGTGTTTCTTTACACCCGGTGTTGACCGTTTTATTAACATTTTATACTAAAGCCTTCTTGCAATTTTGTAGCTTTGCGAACGTCATTCTTTGCCAAAGAATGCATTAAGTGAATTATGGCTGTTAGGATATTATGACTTTATTTATGCCTCCTGAGTTTATACAAATTAGACTTTAGTGATAAAGATAGAAATAACCGAGACCTGCTTTCAAGGATGGGTTGTATGCGACGTTACGTTAAAAATGTTGACTTTTGTGAAGTGAGGAGCTAATAAACTAAAGTGAACCAGTATAATAGACAAGGAGGACAGCATTGTGTCATGTCAAAGAGATAGTTAACTCAACTGAAAATCTCGTCAACAAATACAGCGTTGTATACTTTGTCTCAACAAGAACCGAAATTCTGCGGGTAAAGTACTCACTATAGTTTCTTTTCTTATACATCCAAACATTTTGTTACGTTTCCACGGACATGGCATGAACTTTTCTGACATGAAGGCATGGCATACAACGAATAGTTAAATCCCGACTCCCGACTTGTAGTAATTCGTTTTTGAACGAAGGTATATCTTTTGATCTGGCAGACCGCGTTCCAACTTCATGTTTGTATAGGTAAGTATTTATAGGTTTTGGAGAACAGCTTATTTATCTCATTGGCAAACGTAGAACGGATTTATCCACATTACACAATATAAAATACACCACTCACTCACCGAAGTCACATAAAAATGAAGGTAGGTAGGTAGTACGGTAAAGAACTGCAAATAAGATTTTTTCAAGTGTACTACAGAATAAATGGTGTATGTAATAGATTGAGATAAGTAGTATGTAGCCAAATATCATTGCGTTTACAAATAGTTAAATTTTATGGAACAGACAGGTTATCTATTTACGTTCAGTTCACTGACGAAAAGCAAGCAGAGGAATGAAATGCAATGGAAAGCCACATTCAGAATTTGCTGCTGCAATTTAAGTTGACAAGTCTTGATTTGACAAAGAAAACAACTCGTCTATCTTTACGATCATTACTTATGTATGTTAGAAACTTTACGAGTCAACTCTCCGCACAGACGTCAAACAAACTGGAAACTACACCACTTACTATTAGTAACTACTGTTTATCTTATCGTAGTTACCACCTACGGTCTTCCTCACTGTTGAGATAGTAAGGCTGCTGAATGTAATAACTTAAATGCCTATTACGCTCTCCAAGCAACCCAGGCCGAGTACAACTTTCTGCTTATGAAGTTTTATGTGTACCACGGGGTCTGTAGTAATAATGCACACATTTATTTCATTTTTCACAACAAATGTGTGTAATATTACTGTTAGTTTTAGATTGTAGATACCAATTAGTCTTGAAGGCAGGCAATATAGTTGGGAGTGATCTGATCTATTTATTTAACTCAGCCTGATTTCTGAAATTGGATTCTAGACTGAATATTCATGTACACTTGTTAAATTCCATGTAGGGCAGAAGAAGAAGGCACTGCTGGCATGGCATACTGTAGTTTATGACACACTGGTACATACCCAGTACATGTGTAAATTCATATGGCGTGATGGAATTCATATACTATCATTTCATTTGTATTTTCAGCACGTAAAGATGTATGAGCACATATTTTTTAAAAAGAAGTATCTGTAAAACCCTGTACAAAACTATAGAGGCTAGAGCCTAATGTGACATAAACCTTAAGCTTTTCACATCTCTTACCACAAATACATGATCTGCTCGGTTTTACCATGTACACGTACTTATATTCATATTAAGGTATAAACATACCAGTATGAAAAAGATCTGGAAGCATACGTTGAACGTTGAAACTTTAAGTGTGTCTCAGAGACTCACAGTTCTGCTAAGTTTGCTTTCTACTTGCCACAGTAATGTATACAAGTTGCAATCTTAACCATCTGTATCCTTCCACCAATTTTCCTGTGGAACAACATAGCTCTCAGTAGTCTGTAGTAAACATTCCTTCCGTTCAGAATGTAGTAAGTACAAACTCAACATAAGATAACTGTACGGTAGAGCATGACTTTTCCTTTCAAAATATTTTGTACTTTCAGGGACTTAGACATTATGTACTCCTTCAGTAATACCCACAGACTACAACGCTGGTGTACCGTGCACGAATACTTTGACACACTCTCTCTCTCCGTTTTTGAATATTCTCAGTCCCAAACTACTACAACGCATTCTCTTTTCACTCTCGTTTTGTAAATCGAATATACCAGTGCCAAAAGGCTCAAGAAAACCAAGGCACTATTTTATTCCCCTTTCAGTCGAGAAAGGCACTAAGAATCTCAACCCATTTTATAAGTAAGCGACTTACATAGTAAAAAGTGAAAGATAAGACGAAAAGTGAGAGAGAGAGAGAGGTGCAAAATCCATATTTAATGTGTTGGGCGCTGTCATGTCATCTGCCCGTTTTTCTTAGACTTCCTTCCGTCCATATCGTATTATCTATTACAATTACTCTCAGTCTGGTTCTTCGGAAGACATTCATACGTTTACAATAACGATTTTGTGTGCTGTGCTACCAAGTACTAAATTTTGGTACCAGCATGATGGCAGTCTTCCTCATATTGTGCTTTCTGCTGTGAAATGTACACGTAAAGGTCGCTTTAAAAGTGTTCGTCATAATTTCTTTCTCATTCTACTTTGCCCAGCTACGAGATACTTAACTTAATCAAGCAAGACATTTTTTAGATCCAGTTAATGCATGTTGTGCACTTACTCCAAGATTCTAGTTACGTGCATAGTAAATTGAGAGACCCATTGTGAAATCTGCTTCGTATATGTGGCCTATACAAAATTAATGCACTTGACATACCCTACTTGCCTAGCAAGGAGTTTGGACCTCACCTTTTACCTTTCAAATTGACTTTGCTCGTAAAATTGTTCGATAGTGGTGTACCTCAAGTCAAGTAGACTTTTGTGTGTAGTGCTACTATACATATTTCTCTCTTGTGCCTCATTTCATTCGTCTATCAACTGACAGAGTGGCAGCTCGTATAGACTCAATGAACGTACATAATACATAGCATAGTGGCTGAGTGAGTGACTCTATCTATTCCTGTATATACTGTGAGAATGGGTGAAAGCCTATTTTGCAGAATTCTCCACTATCTCCACAGTCGGGTTGAGGTTGAGTTGAATTGACAATGAATTTCGTTTGCAGACTGAAAAGAAAACCACTACTGTATATGTCACTGTTTTTAAACAAGTTCGCTTTTCGTGAATTCATGGCATAGACATTTGCAAAATTAAAACGAGCTTACCTTCTACGTTTTTTTGACTTGATTCATGTGTACTGTAGTCATACTACACTGCTGAACAAAC
Organism: Pogonognathellus flavescens; assembly: GCA_019776165.1. Lineage (NCBI taxonomy): Eukaryota > Metazoa > Arthropoda > Collembola > Entomobryomorpha > Tomoceridae > Pogonognathellus > Pogonognathellus flavescens. Next base: position 4,522 of record JABASD010004114.1, read on the forward strand.
TGCTAGTTTTCGGGTATGTCCCGTTTGAAATTCTGTACCTTGCCAAGATTGTTTTCTTTCCTGACAGTTCAGTTCCGGCAGAGCTTGCTGCAACACTGAAATTGAGGGATTGTCTTTTCCATGCGTTGGTGTAGTAGTTTTTGGGTAGTGGTTCAAAAACACAGTTAACTGGAACTTCTAGATACGTCTCTTTTGTTCTTGTGTGCGCACAATTCGTAAAAGTTCGGTACTTTTATGTACAATTTTATTGAATAGACAAGATTGAACACCTTTATCCGAGTTCGGATCTTATGAGGTGCTGGTGCTAGTCTCGGTGTATAGTTAAATCAGATTATTGAGTGTAGTCTAGCCGTAGCTAAGTTTTTTCCTACCTTTCTTTTGTGCTCGTTTTTAGGACAGAACTCTCTTATAATTTTCTCCATCACACAGAACAAATCAAAGTGTTGGAGGAGACATTTCTTTGACAATTGAGCCAGCAGTGTGTAGTTCGACAGATGGAAAACTCAATTTGGAACCTTTACATATATAATTAATTTGAAATTGGATTTCACTGATTGAATTGGTTTTCACTTGATTCAATTTACAATGTGCTAGGTCAGAAATGAGCATCGGAAATTGAATTCATCCTAGTAAATCCTATGAAATGTATAAACAATTAAAATACTGTACCTATATTGAGCTTGAATAGAAAATCAACCATAAAGCAAACTGAATAATATACGAGTACAACCATTCTTTGTGTAGTTTTACTCTGGGAACTTTGTATAATTTTCTGAAGTGACATGTACCTATACTCGTTTTGTGTAATTGATTTATGCATCAATTGAATTGTACATCTTAACTTTATCAACCTCGTTAGTTTGTTTGTGCTGTGTACAATAATGACTGTCATTCGTGTTTTCAATTTCATTTCATTGATGTTTTTAAAAGTAACTAATAGTAAGTGGGTAGGACCAGTACCCGGCCGAGAATTCAATTTAACGATCGGGAATTCTTTGAGTTGCTAATTGCATTCCTTGTTACAGTATCTAGTAACAGGAATGTGATAAAGTACTGCGCTTGCAGCATTTAGAAACAAGCCCAATAAAGTTTAAGCATACACACCGCTGCTGAAGAGTAAATTACAATCCGGGTGTTTGTAAGCCTTTGGCTATTTGGCTATTACACTGAGACCGCTCAAGCCACTCAAAGACCGTGTACATCTGTCCTTGTTGAAATAAAACGGGATGAATAGAGATATATTGTAGGTCCTTGTTAAGAAATCGCTGAGCTGGGCAATAGGAACCCAATTTTCTGCTTCAACTCTGTTTCTCCATCCTTCTTATCTTCATCCACATGAAAATGTTCACTAGTCACCTCCCAAGAATCTTCTAAAATATACCTAACTAAACCAACAGCAGGTTTCTATCGAATTCTCTGTGCAGACTTTCTCCATTGAAGCTCTGCGAGTATCATCTTGAATATCGGCTCCAAAGAGTTTTTTACGACTTTGAACCTTGTAAGCTAAAAGCAACTTTGAATGTGAAAGCTCAAAGGGTTTCAGCATTACTTGAGCATTGAAGTGCAAATTCACTTGTCCCTCGTGGCTCTCAATATATGGATAAGGATAACACAAAGCTTATCCACACTGCATCCGTCACATACTACTGGAAACTGTTGTGCTCTAGTTGAACATGAAGGTACATTTCGTTAATAAAAGTGTGTTTGTGTTTTGTCGTGCGTGCGACATTAGGTACAAGCTCTGTGCCGTCGATGGTGGACAGTGCTGGCAGTGCAGCCGAAGGATCAGCGTCCATCTCTGTGAATGTGAGCTCCGCAACGAATAGTGAGTTTTGTGACGAGAGTGTCATACAAAATTATCAAGTTAGAAATTCCGATTATCCTCAGGATACCAGTTCGAAACAAAGGAAGGAGAGTTTGCCACCCACACAATCTTCGCAGCAGTCAGCGGCTGGGAGTTCTGCCCCTTCTGGGTCCACCATGCCTTCATCACAATTCCCATTTCACACCATGAATGTTCATCTCCAGCGTGGAAAGAATTTGGTAGCAAAAGATGCCTGTGGTAAGTTTTCATTCTATTACCAAGTACTCCTGTCAGTACTTGCAACTTACACTTACGCTTTTAATAATGCAAGTTAACACCACCACTGTGATCATGTAGCATGAGAAAAACGCATTCTCCACACAGCTCTTTACTGGCTGCTATAAATAATCTTTTGATGTTCAGTATGTAGAAGTAACACTTATAGAAGTTTTTTTCTTTTACTTACTGTGTTGCACTACTACTACTTTGTAGATTGCCATACTATCCTATAGTACCTATAAGGTAGAGTTAAATATGTAGCATGTACAGTGCCAAAGTAATGTGTAATAACAGTTACAGCGTATTCATTGTATTACCAATTACATAAAGATCATGCACCTCAGTTACTCTGCATTGCATGCTAATCTCATTAATAAAAACTATTGCCTTTTTCTGACAGAATCTTTAATAAAAATTGAAATAATGGTCTAAAACTGTCAAAATTTCCATTTTTCAACCTCTTGCATTGCAAAGTACAAGCTTATTACGGAAATAACGTTCACTTGACTTGGCTCGGGTTGTGAATTGTTCATGAGAATGAAAAAAATCGACTGTTTGCCTTTGCCTTATGGTAGAATAGTCAAGATCGTGTATAAGTAATTGGGAATCTCGCATATATATATATAGAATAGAAATGTGCTAGTGGTAGTATTGATTTTACTTACTGAAGCTTTTATGGTATAGTAATACCCTACCCTACCCTACTTCCGAACGTATGGTGCTATAAGTGTAATAATACTACAGTAAGTAGCGTAGTGTAGGAAATGCTATGCTGGCCGATCAAATTACAATGGTGGAGCTCAATCATGCTGGTAATCACTTTCGTATTATATGACTTGTATGAAAAAGTATTGGATTGCCCACATTGACTTTGACATTCAAAACAGGGAGCAGTGATCCGTATGTAAAGGTGAAAATTGGCGATAAGCTGCACTATAAAAGCAAGACAATCTACCGCGATCTGAATCCAATTTGGGATGAGTCTTTTGTCCTGCCTATTAGTGATCCAAATCAACCCATCATCTTCAAGGTCAGTTCTATTTCGTTGATAACGCTTTTTTCAAAATCTTCTACATAACTGCAAATGATTATCATTTGTATCATTTAATTTTAAGACTATGTAGCAAGATGAAGTTTAAAAAAATGGGTATACTTGTACTTATCTCATGCAAAATTGCAAGAAGTGCTAGATGCGCATAAAATTTAGGCATGACAAAAGGTCTTACGTTTTCTGTTTTGAATTTACCTAGCTATGTACACTTGTTATGTACAGAGTGTGTTGAGTCTTGTATAATTGGAGAAATTAAAATATATTTTGTAATTAATTAAAACCGAATTAAGCTTAGAGAAGAATCCTTCAGAGAGAATTAACTTGCACTTGCTTTCTCTTATAAAAGCCCAGTGCAGCGTACAATGCCAGATCAATATTAGTAATGCGCCTTTGTACTTGTCTGTATGGGGTCTTTCCCTAGTATGATGTTTTAATGAGCACAGGAAATGGTAACGAGTACCAGTTGGCATTGTTAACTCTTATAACTCACTATATTATTTAAGTGCAAAAGCTTAGCGTGTGACTCGTGATTAGAATGTACTAGGTACAGATAGTTAAGTAAGTTAAGAGTATAAAATATGGTAAATGCACAACAGTCATTCTCTCTATAATAATGAGATGCCCAAGTGTAATGCATGTATTATGTGTATATAATGTAGTTAGTTACATTACATGTACTATAACAGTATAATTTTTTAGTTGCATACTACACTTGTGTCGCGTCACGTATTTACGAAACAGTCACGAGCCGAATTAATTAAGCGTGGTAGCTTCATACGTGAGTCGTGAGCACAATAATGCGAATATGATTGTGGTGTATCTATTCAACTTATTGATCCTCATGCGTAGTTTCTACAGTACTATGCACGGTTAGAATGATTAATTTGTGTAAGTGTTGTAGTGGATTTTGTGTTCTACTTATAGGTAGCAAAGATCAGATAAGTCGCGTTTGTACGAAAACCAACAACCTTTTTGGGCTTTTAGTGGGAAGAGGAAGTTTGTACAATGTTGTACTGTGTGCACCTACTCAAAGTAGAAAGCTAAGTACAATGTTTGTTCGTGTGATGACGGATGAGGGGATGACTGGCATGGGTGAAAATATGTATTGAGTGTTTACTTATCACCTCGTATTTTCTACACAACCCATGTCACACTAGTAGAGGTTAATGGTTCACCTTTCATAATAGCTACTCAGCAGTCAGCACTTTAAAAGGTTCAAAATTCTATTTTCGTGTACCTTGTCACTTGAACTTACGAGTTGAGACTTGAGACGCAGACAACCGTCGTTTTAGTATGTACCTAAATTTCAATAAAATGGCTAAACCATACTTTTAGCTTTCTAATTATTTACTTCAAACAATTAATTGTGTTTATAATTCATGTACCTAGAAACTAGAAACAGCACCATACTGATGTCTATAACTTTAACGGTTTTGCGAATATAAAAGTGTTAAACATGAAAGGTATACCGTTTACGTATATCGTATAACCGTGCGTATAATTCAGTAGCAGATTATGATAAAAGTTCATTAAGATGTTGAGTTCAAGTGAAGCAATTATTTTGTGTCAAAAATACTGATAATGATTTTGAAGTGTAAATGTAACAAGTACTATAGCATGTAGCATGTAGGAGCATTATTTGACAGTTTCACTTAGCAAAGCACTAATTTAGGACCACCTCAGGAGTTAGTATATTATATTAAAAATTTGGTAATAAGGAATGTTACACACAGAGCGTGGTTGTTGCACGTGTCAAACACACTTGCCAGTTGCTTGTCAAAAGTGAAAGAGCAACGTAGCATCAATACACTACAAAAATACTTCTTACGTTCACATTTAGAGAGGTGGACATGATTTTCCTGAGAAGTTTTATACAAAGCATTGTGTGCGTTAGACAGCACAACAATATTACCCACATGAAAGAATTTTCAACCTCAAAACCAAAAGCTGAGAAAGCTTTTTTCATCAAAACTTATTCCTTATTCATTGAACTATTTGTACTAAGCTAGTTCAGTTGACTGCAGAAAGAAGTATTCTAGTTGAGTGAATGAAAACTTCGGAAGAATGCATTTTTCAGCATTGCACTACTGGCAAGCATTATTCTTGACACTGAAATCTTGGCAGGCGACACAAGTACGAAATCGTAATGATGAGGAGCGACCGACGGAGTTTGGAGAAAAGTTGTGCCAATTCATTCAGTGGATTCTCATTTGAGGAAATTGTCATTCAGAGTTAAGAATGCGCTGTAGGGAGCATTCAATAATGACGTCACCTTTTCTCGATTCACAGATACCCTACCCCTCACTGTCAACAAGTCACCTTTTGGTGTACCCCCCTTCCTAACCATCATTCGTCTACTGTCCGTCAAAAAGTTTCACATCCTAAATAATAACTATTGCTTAAGATCGAAAAATAGCATTTTTATCTACAAAATCTTTTTAAAATTGCAATTTTTGATATTAATATGTGAAGGCATTAAAAAACTGAGTAAAAAACAGCTACAGGAAAAATTGTAACAAAATTAACTGACTGCGGATACTAAAAGAATAGTAATACTAGTAAAGGAAGAATAAACTATGTAGCATAAAATAGAATTGATGCAAAATGTTAAAAGAGCGAAATATTTAAAGACTATGGTGTCTTTATTGTTTTACTGTCAACTTTGGGCATACCCCTACAGTGATGACGTTAAATATTCCCTAATTATACACTGCAATTTAATACATTGCATTGAGTCGAATGAAGCTCGCTTAACTTTGATAGTCAAGTTCTCTTACAGAGCTCTCATTTAACGTTCACTTGGTTTGCTTGTTTGCAAAATTCCTTTCATGGTTGGTTGTTTGGAAGAATTTATTTGCATCTAGCTATTTAACAGCGTGGTCGTTTACAAAGGCCCATACTGTGATTATTTTCTGACTCTGCGGTTCCTGTATATAAATATATTATATAGAGGTATATTAACCAGTTGCAAATAGAAGTAAATAAGCCATCTGACTTGCGATCGATTCCCCTCTCATATATTATACGCCCTTAGTTCAATTTTAAGGGTTGACCAATTGACTCATCGTCGAACTTAGCCTTCTAATAGACCTTAGAAATACAGCACCAGGTTTGAAGCCAATCTCAACTCTCAACCCATCTTGAGTTATCATGGTGTATACAGACGGACATACAGAGAGACAGACAACCCATCGCATGTATACAGTAACTTTGTTACCTAATGAACACTTGACTTATGTAATAAAGGGTTGGCCACAAAATATAACTTTGAGACAGATCAAGGTTTTATATCTGGTAATTTCTGTGGTGTTTAAATCTATGTGACGTACTAAATTGCTTGTGGAAATTAAGTTCTCGAAGGATTAAGGAAATAATATATACATACATAGAGTACCCATGCATATTAAATTTGTCTCGAAGCAACATCAAAGCTCTTTGAGAGTCATCATGTAGATTTCATCTTGATGACTAAAATAAGTATTTTAAATTGGTATTGTATTTAGGATGACTTTTGTTTATCTTTAGATGTACGTATTGCTTTGGTACTGCTGGTATATGTATCTATACTACCGTATGTGGTTTGTTCTATCTAGGTCTTTGATTATGACTGGGGATTCCAAGACGACTTTATGGGCATGGCATCTTTGGACGTAAGCCGATTACCACCGAACAAAGCTACTGAAATAACCTTGACTCTCACCGAGACAAATACCCCTGGCTCGGATCCTATGGGGGATATCTTCGTTACTGTCACCCTTGTGCCTCGTACCATCGAAGAGAAAGAAATTGTAAGTTTTTACCGTAATAAAAATCAATTGTAGTCACATTCAATATTTCAATGAACCGCAAGCAGTTCGTTACATTGAGGGAATTTATCGTGTGAAATTGTTTTGTGATGTGATTGCCTGACATGACACTGACGAGTGATGTGATGACTCAATGCAAGCAAAAAACTCATTACATAAGCAAAGGCGTTTTATTTGTTTAAAAGGAGCATGAATAACTTCCCAGTTTACACTTTAAGAAATGGTTTTGTGACAAAAGCCAGCAGTAATCTTTTCAATATTGATTGTACTTACCTTTTGTATCACTATACACAATTCACAATAATGTTAATGACACAATAATGATTAATTGATTTATTTTATTTTATTTAGCCACAATTTTAATTTTGGTATGTGAAGTATGTGATGTGTGCTTAAGTTTTTTGTTACTTAGACCTAAGTAGAATGTGAAAGCACGGTAAAATAATATTCAGCTAACAAACTGGACGGTAAATGATGATAACCTGCTGAAACCAGGAATTTGACGCATGTGTTTTTGAAGCTACATTTTGATTATAATTTTTCCTAGTATCTAACTCCTCATTCTTCGACGCAGAACAATTTGCTACGTTGTATTAATGACAAAGTCGGTCCATCTAAAAAAGTGAGCTCATTATTTTTTACACCCACTGCTGTCGTGTGTGTGTTAAACAATCTTCTACTATATAGCATTTGTAGATTTGGGCCTAGAATCAGCAAGGTTGTAAAAACTAATTACTTTTGCACAGATAGTTAAAACATTTTGCATAAGTAGATGTAACAGATTGTGTGTGCTGCTTTCTCTGTCTTCTGAATATGACTCAACTTCTTTCACTTCACTGCTTAAAGCTACATTTTTTCACCAACTACTCTTCCTACCGTTTGAGTTGCACAAGTAATTGTGTGATGCATACCATATTTCACTGCTGCTACAAGCACCGTTAAGTAGTGTAAATTCTACACACAGTTTGCATGAGAGTGCAGGGTTTGCAATTTGCATGGTAGGTTTTTAACAGAGTGTTGTAGTAATTACGTTTTAGAAAAATGTGTAGTTCTTTTGTAATATGATATTTTCTTCATTGTGTTCTATACTAAAAGAACAGTAATAGTGAAAACGAATAGGTAATCTCTTTATTAGTGCTATAGAAAATCTTTCTCTGTGTGTCTACTGTATAGCATGGAAATGGACATTTCAGAGGAATAAAGGGTATTTTGTTTCATAGTGGTTCAGCGATGGTCAAGCAGGTACGGCTCGACTAGCAGACTCACAAAGAAGATTAAAAAGCCAAATTTGGAGTAGTGTGCTGACTGTTCTTCTTCTAGAAGCCAAAAATCTTTCACCAGGGGAAGATCGAGTTTATATGGATGCCTTTGTCAAATTCAGGTCAGATGAAGCAGAAAAGCGACACAAATTCACAAGAGATTTTTTTTTAAAGAAGACAATTCAATTTGATGTGCTTATATGAATTTTTGAAAGCAGATTGGGAAATCAAAAATACAAGACGCGTACACTCTCCCGCACAACAACCCCAAAATGGATAGAGCAATTTGATTTTTATTTGTACGAAGGCCAACCTCAAATCCTAGAAGTTCAAATCTTTGACGAATCCTTTAGTCGAGAGTATATTGGTCGTTGTTCGATAGATATTGGGCTGCTAGAGAAAGAGACAACTCATCAGAAAACAATTCCCCTGCAGGAAAGCCCAGGAGAAATCTCATTCCTTCTTACAATTTCTGGAACATCGGGTGCTGACTCTATTTCCGATCTGACAAACTACAATCCTTCGCCAGAAGAAGAAAATGCCCTGCGGAGTCGCTTTGTAAGTCATTCGGAAAAATTATGATAAATGATAACTCTTGATCATAAAATATGTGCTTGCTTTGTACATTTCAGGCTCTGCGTAGGAGTTTTCAAAACACACAAGATGTAGGTCATTTAACGGTGAAAGTATATGAAGCTCAAGGCTTAGCTGCAGCTGATATCGGAGGAAAGTCGGATCCATTTTGTGTTCTTGAACTTGTAAATGCTAGATTGCAGGTACCCGGACGTAATATTGCCTTTCGTGCATTTACTGAATTCCAATATGTTCCAAACATTGATTAAAGTGCTCAACATTTCTTTCCTTATACATTACGCAGACCCAGACAGAATATCGCACTCTGACACCAGTTTGGAACAAAATATTTACTTTTGATGTTAAAGACATGACGGAGATTCTGGAGCTCACTGTTTATGATGAAGACAAGAATCACAAGCAAGAATTTTTGGGAAAGCTCAATATTCCTTTGTATAAGATCAAGAACGATGAGAAAAAGTGGTACATGCTCAAAGACCGCAAACTTCTTCGTCTAGCTGCTGGCTCTAATCCTCAAATCCTGCTTGAAATGAACCTTAAATGGAATCCGGTAAAATACCATTGTCTCATATTACACATAACACATGTTGGACATTCTGTTTACAGTGAGGAACATTCAATGTAGTCTTTCCACTCTTTTTGTCAGATGAAATGTGATTTCAGATTTTCTTTTGTCAGATGAGATCCGATTTTAGCTTCTTTGTCATTTGAGATCATTTGAGAGATGTGTATGGAGCTGACTATGACAGAAGTCAGATGTTAAAGTTAGCGAGAAAGTATTCTATACGCTCAACTTTGCCACTTATTATAATGGAGGAAAAAGTTAGGCCGTGCTAAGCCTAACGGTTATAAATGAAAGTTTAAAAGTTCCTAAGTAGGCAGATAAGATTTTACCGTTTCTCCTAGACAAAACGTGGTCATTTGATAACTTTCTTGACATTTATTTTCTTTTTATCCCGCGTTTTGTTGTTTTGTGAAAGTTTTACTATTTTACAATCTGCTTTTCAGCACAGTAAAGATTGTGTGATGAAATTGCAAAGATGTTTTCTTACTTCTACCGACAATCTTACTTCTACCAACAATTTAATGTGATGAACTTAGGAAATCAGAGTTCTAGTTTGCACCTTATGTTATATGAGTTGGTTATTATATATTATTAGGTTGCATTCTGTAAAATATACCTTGAAACATATAAAATATTACTTGTATTTTAACATCAGATTCGAGCAGGACTGCGTGTAATAGATCCTCCAGAGAACAAGTTTCTGATTCAAGACCAACGGCTGAAGCGAGAAACTTTCCTTTTAAATCTAGATAGACTTAAGAAGATTGCTGTGACCCTTTATGACGTTATGCAATATACTCAGTAAGCCGAATTTTTGCCGACGCATTAAAAAATATATATTATTACCTTCATAAGCAATGCATTTTTCACTTTCCCTGCTTTCTGGTTTTCTAATGTTGCAATGTTCTTAATATTTACAGGAGCTGTGTAGAATGGGAATATCCTCTTCGCAGTTTAATCGCCTTTGTAGTGTACCAAGTGTTTGTGTATACATTCCAACCTTTTTTTATTCCGCTGATTTTAATGATTTTCATTCTGCGTCAATGGCTGGTACTACGTTCATTAAATATCGAGTGTATTATACACTTAAAAATAATACTATAAGTATCACTGAATCTTATTATGCACTTATGCGGTATTGAAATGTAAATTTTATGCACAAACAGTACAGCTCCGTAACAGGAGCGCCTTTGCAAGAAGATCTTCCTGATGATGAGACTCTTATCGTGGACGACGACGATGATGAAGGAGAAGGTGAAGAGAAAAAGTTAAGTCTTCGCCAGAAATTGCAGGCTGTTCAAGATGCAACACAGACAGTTCAGAATGTTTTGGGTGATATTGCTTCGATTTGTGAAAGCACGAGAAAGTAAGTTGCTACTGCTTTTTAGGTACTACATTAAATGTCGCAGTCATTCAAATTGTATTACTGATTCGTTTTTGATAATGGGAATAGTAATATCTCTTAAACATTAATATGCAACTTGTGATTCACAGTTATGACAAAAATTGACTTGAATGATGACAATGAAATGTTTTTTAGTACTTTTCGGATGGTGGTCCCATTCATCTCATGGTTGGCAGTCCTGGCACTATTCATTGGTACAATCGTTCTCTATTTCATACCGTTACGCTACTTATGCATGGCGTGGGGTTTTCATCGATTCATGCGGCCGATTCTTAGACCCAATGTCGTACCTACCAATGAAGTCTACAATCTTCTTCTGCGGGTTCCTGACAACCAACAGCTTGTAAGAGATTATAATACTTGTCAAAATTTCTAATTTAGTTCCCTCCGTGTGATAAGAGCAATCTTGCTCTCATATAATTAATTTCGAGAATAGCTGTCTCAGCTGTCATCTTATCATCATAGCATCTTAAGATTAATGGCCACCAAACAGGCATTCACTTATGTCCTAACCAATTCTTCAAGTTTTCATTTTCGCACGTATAATCTATCTGTTCAACAATTTGTGGTGCGTTATTATTACCCCTGCCCAAGCAATAGTATTCATGTCTATAAAGGCTAAATCTATTTATTGTTCTGCTATATTCCTTATTCAATACTCTATATAGAACTATTAATAGATGGGTGGTGCATATAAATTTGGCTACGTAGACATTATAAAATTAACATGACATTCTTATTCCATTTTAGCAATTGTATAAACCTGTTCGCCAAACCGCACCTCCTGATCCTCAAAGAAGTAGAAGCCCACCGGGGGCAAAGCCACCTGGGAAGGAAACAAAGAAAAAGTACAAGTTTTGGTGACGACGTCAATCGACGAAAGTTCAAGAAGCTTGTAGCTAAATTTACTAGAAACTCAACACTTTCTCATTACCAAATACTTATCATAACTATTAAAGAAGTATTCCATATTCGATTACCTATTCGACATTATAGACAATTGTAGAATGGATACCTAAAATACTGTAGGACCCAGTGTAGCTTTAAAATGAAACACGTTCGTTAAATGGTTAGTTACCAATTACCAGTTAGTATATAAATACATAGTAATTGCAACACGCAGGGATGTGTCCAAATAACAGTAAAGTTCTTCAGCTTAACATTTTTATTTGAAGCAATACATTTCTGTTTATAAAACTTTTCTACATTTAAAACTGCTAGACCGAAACAATAAGGAGTATAAAATCCGTTTCATATGTAATGTACCAGGAGGTTTAAACTTTCGATTCACTGGCATAGAACAATAAATTTTTTGACATTATGTGTGAGGAAAAAGAATTTTCTGCAATTATAAGCAACATATAAGTATAAAAATCGTTTTTGTAAAATGCTTTTCTACACTGAAAGATGGAGACTTTCTTTATAATATATATATATTTATTAGTTGTCTCAGAATTTGAGATTGCCATTACAGACACAATAATAAACAACAAAAGTTAACAGATTTAATGGATAACGAATAATGATAT
>JABASD010004115.1:0-16812 GCA_019776165.1 Pogonognathellus flavescens
GGGCATGGCTAAACGTTGGTGAAACTCATTTTCTCCTAACTGTGATAGTAAGCTAGTTATTCAGTTTTACTAATTAGTAACTTTAGTTTACTAAAATCTTTAGTAAGCGAGTCTCTAATTTCACTTTGCATTCAAATAATGAGGCACCGGTTTCTCATTCAAAGCTGTCGGAATATCAGAGGAGATCATTTGCTTTCTGAGGGCAAGTGAGGACAAAAGAGCCTTACTTGAGTCCTTTCTTACCAAAACCCACTTTTTCCGAATCTAGGGGGGAAGCAAGTACCCGGTACCCCTAGTAGCAGTGCTCTAATTTAGATACGCTCATGTATATGTAAAATCTGAATATCAATAAAACAGTAAAACAACAAACTAATCAGCAAGTACAGAATAATACTTGGATGTTTTACTTTCCCCGCGAAATACAGATAGTACTAACGAGTATACCGAATCTTACATTATAATTATACTCTCTGATCGGAGTTGTGTGTAGTCAGTTTTACTGATTTTACAATTTTTTATCTTTGGCTCAACTTTAATTATCATAGCTGTAAACTGAGGAGACACAATAATACGGATTAGAGATCACGGATCACCAACAGCAAATGCTGGGGAGAAAAAAGGAACAGCAGAAGACTACAGTGGATCTTCCAAAAACTTTTCGCCATCAAAAGAATCGGATTTAACAACTGGGGACGACAGCAATAATACAACGGCCAATGCAGGTACAGTCTCATCATCCCAAACTATTTTTCGCCATACTGACATGCAATATAATACCTGAGTTGCGTTCATTTGAATTAAAAAACAAATTTTTAATTAATTTGCACTGGAAATTATTTAATTGTCCGCGTTTTTTCTTGGCTATGCTATAATTGTTTGTTTTTCAGCAAAAAGGAAAATGCAGCCAATATTAAAGTCTACACCTCCGAATCCCAAACGTTGTCGACCGACGAAAATCCAAAACTTGGGATCAAACATGGGTGAAAATACCCAAACAATGTATTTGATCCCAACAGTTGATCAGCAAGCCGTTTCTCACTCATTCATTTCTTCAGCGACTTCTGAGACGATTGCAACAACAACTTCAATCAGCTGTGAAATGTGCAGCCAAATATTTCCCAGTGCTGGCGAAATGGTTGTCCACGTTCAGAAGCACCACGTCGGGGAAAACCCTTACAAATGTCAATTTTGTGGGAGAGGGTTTGCAACTCACAGCAATAGAAAAGAACACCAACGGATTCACACTGGACAAAGACCTTATGTGTGCATTTATTGCAGTCAAGGATTCGTCCAGATCTCAAATTTGAAAACGCACATTATGCAGACTCACAAAGATGCAAACAATTTGCAGTATGAAGAAAATTCATTATTTAATTAAGTTGCTATCATGATGATGATATTATTACCTATAACGAACTAAATGAAATTCAATATTAATAAAAACAGATTTTTGATGCATTTGATAATACATAATGGAAGAGTCTTTTATAATGCAAAATATTATTATGTGATAATAATTTTACTGACTGATTAATTGTATTTACAGGTGCAAAATTTGTCGGAAACAATTCGTGACAAATAAATGCCTAGAACAACACCAAAGGGCTCATGCGGTTGATCGAAAATACAAATGCAAACATTGTGACAAGGCGTACAACTATTCATCCCTGCTAAAGCGTCATGAAAGAGTTCATACGGGAGAAACGCCGTACAGTTGTGATATTTGTTTCAAACCCTTCCGTGAGCTTGTTTCGCTAACATATCACAGGTTAATTAAATGATTTCTAACAATTAGTTTTCAAAATTCCCAAAGAAAAAATGAAAAACGTATTTAACTGGATTTCTAATTTAATTGACGATTATTTATTAACTTGTTATTATTTGTGTCAATTATTAAAGAAAAAAGGTACACACCGGTGAAAGACTCTACAAATGCTCTTCATGCACTCGAGCATTTATTCTTTCTTCGGATCTGAACAAGCATTTGAAGGTGCACTTGAAAACTACTCCTATGAATGAAGAATTCGAAGTTTCCCTAGCTTCTGACTCTGATGGCTTCATAAATCTTTGCATCAAAAAGAAATCGTAGAAAACGGTAGTCGCAGTATGAGTGGAAGCAACAACAATGCAACTCCGACAGGAAACGGCGGTCGTACGTATTAGACGTTGTGGAGACAAGACACCCTCAAATCGTAAGTCAACAATACAATCAGAGACAGGAAATAAAAAGCAAAAGGAAGCAGCCGGTTCTTTTAGTGCTCTGTCACAAGTCAAAATCCGAAATGAAGGACTCTACCGTGGAATGTAAGATGTTTATTATGGAGATGGACATGACGAAGCAATGAGACAGGAATTACAGTATTACAATCCCGAATAAAATTAAAGGCAAAGTCATTTAAAAAAAGACTGAAAAATTTGATTTGATCACTTCATTGTCATATTCTTTCAGTAAACGAGAAGAAGAGAATGAATAAAAACAGTTGCATTAGTGTATAATAGTATTATGGTATAACAATAACTATTAAGGTAATTTTGTAGGATCCACATAATAATACTATGTTCAATGTTAAATGCGATTCCACCGACGGAATGATGAATTGACAGTTCAATGAAATGTTTTAAGTTCATAATAACTAACAATATTGAATTTAGTTGGCGACATTAATAAGTTCAAATCACAATTTGTAGAATAAAAAGAAATGTTTAATGTAAAAGCATTTTTGTTCGCATCATTATCGTCATATAAAGCATGTTATCTCTAGGTCAGTCTCGTAAAGTCAGTCCGTAAATGTATAAACGTAATACTGGTCATAGCTTCAATAAAATTTCAATCCAAACGTCCTTGTCAAGTGAATTATTAGTCACAGTTTAGCAGTAATGCTCTCTTTACAATTTTATGTTGTTGCTGTCATTGTCATTGTCCCATTGTTCCCTGAATAAGTAGTTGGTCCACAGTAATTAATAGTTCAATTGTCTGATTTAGAAACATTTCATTTTTTAAAATACTTAAAAAAGGTCCAAGTAGCTGTAGCGACAGAGTCAAAACTTTTGCAAGTAAATAGCAAACATTTAGAATTAATGTCATTGTTAAAAGGAGCTGGAGTCTCAGAAAAAGTCAACACATGGTCAATCCCTCGAGATATTCTTCCCAACAGAGATGCTTCTTTTCCATTTTTGCTGTTGTTCTTGGTCCCCACCATGTCCTTGGCGAATTTGTTCAAGTTCCTGTGATCATTTTAATTTACATCATTACCATTTCAAATCATCTGTTCATAAATACCAATTTCACAGTTGAAATTCTGCAGTAATTCATCCAAAATGAGAAATATAAGATTGAATACCAATTTGCTTACATTGCCAGCTTATCTTTATACACTGTGGAATTGGAAGCCACAAGTGGGGAGAATATTTCACACGAAATTCTTTCAACACAATCTTGACCTTCTTCGAACAGTTTGTCTGACACAAACTGTCTTGCATTTGCACTGAGCGAGTTAACACGACGTCCTCCTGTGCCCGGAACTGGTATCGTTACCACAGGAATTGGAATCAGCAAAAGTGGCAGCAAGAAAATGAAAATGATTCCCAGAAATAAAGGTCCAATGATAGGAAGCAGCAATGGAGCAAATAACAATAAAAACTTTGCGAGTCCTAAAGCCCCAAATCCTTTCAATCCAAAAAGTCCAGCCAATCCAGCCAAACCACTGAGACCAAGAAGTCCTCCTAAATATCAAATTCAATTTCTGAACATTCGAGACCAGTTTTCAAAAGAGAAAGTAAATGGATTAATTATGCTGAATAATGATAAACCTTTGTGAGGGTCCTCCTCAGTGGGATAGCCATAGTCTGAGTGGGCCGAAGGGTATATTTGGTAGTGATAAGTAGAAGGAGAATTTCCATAGCCTCCTTTCTCTTTCGGAATTTGGTAGTAACTGTCTGTGTAATCTCCGTAACCGACATTGTAGTTGTTGCTTGCACTTGTGTGGCCTTTGCTCAAGGAAGGGCCCTTTGTATTATCTGAAGTCCCAAATCCAAAATCATCGCTCGCCACACTGGATTTGAATGCATCCCGAATTTTACGGTTGAAGTCTGGGAAACTCTTCGCCACAATAATGTTTTCCCCGTCCCCGCTATTATTTACAGTTTTTACCCAATGTGTTGGGACAATTGATGACATCTGGGTCTTCTGTTGCTGCTGATGATAAGGAGAATTATGCCCAGACGAAACTCTTCCAGTCTGGTCATTACTACTAACTGTAGAAGCACTGTAGCTGAGATGAATGAACTGAGCAATTATAGGAGTAATAATTACCAAATAATATGATCTTCGAGGGAACAATCTAACATTGGACTTCCTGTCCATTATGTTGCAATACAAGTAAAATTAATTCCAAACCGATAAATGAATCAATCCGGGTGTTAGAAAACTTATTCACTAACCGATTCCATAATGACAATTTGTAAGGAATAAAATTGTGAAAATTACAATGGGAAATGGTATATTATTAATAAAAATATGAAAAGAACATACAGAAGTCTCTGATGACTGAAAATGTTAAATGAATGGTTTCTCAAGAAAAGCCTTCTCCTTTTATACAGCTGACGAAAGATTGAATCTCTTCGGGTTGGGTGGAACAACAAATATAAATTAAAATGTGGTTTATTGACAGTGACTGGCAAAATATGCTATCCAAACTATCCATTAGTATCCCATTTACTGTGTCACATCACAAAGTTACAATATCATTTTTCTACTCACTAAAATCGAGCTGAGTCACCTTATTGAAAATCAATACTGCAAAGTTTGCTAACTGAAAAAGTTTTCGGCTTTAAGTATTTCTATTCTGTTTGATGATTATGAGTTGCAAAGCGAGTGTTTTATGAGTAGGCAGTGTCCGCAGTGTAATGCTGTTAGGTATAATATATGCATATGATTGCAAGTGACTAGTAATGCAGTTTGAAAGACTGAGTGGATACAATGACAGTCAATTACTCATTTGACATTTGAGGGTACCAATATTGACTCTATTATGCGAAACAGTTTCTTTCCTTCTACATTTCTTATCTTCAGGACTTCAAAGTCTTCAGTGCAACTAAACATCAGATGGATTTTTTTTTAAACTTTTTAATTCATTCAGGTTTTTATTCGAAAGCGAATGATTTCAGGTAAATACACCACCAAACGTTTTTAGGACTGTATAGTTCACATAACGAAAGTTTAACAAACATCGTCGTAGAATTTGGAGAAACTTAAACTAATAAGGAAAATACATACATGAATAATAGATGTTGAATAATAGAAAATAACACTATTACTAGCACATTACTGTAGGTGAGATGACTAAACACTAAACTGAACAAGTATAATAGGTGTATTAATTATCAGATAATTATGATAATAAAGGAAATAATCTAATTCTGGTGGTTCCAGTTAGACTGGAATGCGAACAATACCATAGAAATTACGGTTCCGGTCCAGGTGTACTTGACCGCTTGCTCCCATTTCACAGTCCATGCAGACTTTTCCATTGGTTTGTATGGGAACATAACCCTACCAACAAGAAACAATAATAAAATTCTCTTTAGTCACTTGCAATGGGGCATGAGATATTTGGGTTTTCACTGCGCCAACATTTTTCCTAATTATAGTTTATGATACTTAAATAAATAAAGTGGTAGAAAATAGAAAATAAATTACTTTAGTATTTCTGACAGATTTTCCCAATTAGGAGCAGGGAGTGCATCGGATCGCGAGTTGTTTTGGAACATCAAATCACAGTGCACCATCATATCGTATCTTTTCTTTCGCGGAGTGCAATCCACATTCTGTTCAGTTATACAAAATTCAAAAGTAAAATTAACTTATAGAAGGAAGAAACACTTAATTAATTAATTATTTTGACTTACTTTTGCGATGGCTAACTCGAATGAGTCATTCATAGAGATTCTCGACGGTGAAAACATTTTTCAGTAGTTTAAAATTGAAAACTAAGCACTGAAAATAATACTATTACGAGTGTAGGATTCCCGCAGAGACAGAAGAACAGAACAGCCACAAAAATTCTAAGCTCTACCGTCTCGATGAGTTGCGTATGTGAAGAGTGCAGTGACCTGAGTCTCTGCTTGACATGGCCAGGTTAGAACAGAGGTTGTGGCTATTCGCGTACAAAGACCTGAGTAGTGCACTTGCAACGGAACATGTGTTGTATAAGCTCACACTATACGCTACTCTTGTGGGTACGTCATCAGTCTCAAGATACAGAAATGAACTTGAAACAAATTCTTTTGTAAAAGCTAAACGCTTCATGTTAATAAATGACCTACAGCTCTTGTGAAAATGTTAGTATTTTGATACACATATTTAGCTGGTCAGATCACACAGAAATAAAGTTCACAGTTGCATGTCTTATTTTCGATGCAAAAATATTTTTTACATTTTGATAATTGTCCCCATTACTGACTGACCGCAGTTATTACATAGATAATTTATTGTTTACGTCCTTCATGCACTCTGACTTTAAATCATTGCAATCATCGCTCACATAATCAAATAATTAGAGAATACATTTTTAAGGGCATTTTTAATTCACACCAAGCAAACGTGAGGTACTTGAACTTATCATAATGACCACAGGCAACACATACCTGAAGTTGTTAACTGAAGACACTTAATAAGGTATTGTACTATCTAAATCATGATTAACAACAGGTAAGTGTATATGCATGCAGCCAAATACTGAAGTTTTAGGAAGGGGAATTTTAGGGAAACACGCGTCTTTATTTGTACTTGTCATCTTTCACTTCCACTTCTGTAATGATGACTTTATTCCCATTGCTTACTTACCGTAACATTTGCCTGTTGACTTCTTGCTCTTTGCTATAGTAGCTATATGGTATATCCACAATCATAGTCAGTGTGATGTATGTGCTTACGTATAAAATGAATGCTTAGACATACTCAAACTCTGTTAGCTACTTTACTATAGTTATTATTTATTCATTTTGTAAAATATTAGTATTTGTGAAAGTTCATTCATCTTTCGCCCCTAGGAACAACCCGAAAACTGTTTGACATTCTGTTCGATTGTTTTGCGGGGTTAGGATTTGGATTTGTCCTGGCACATTGTTTGTGTGTGCCTATAAAAAGTTCAAGTTGCGTTCTTTTCATCGGTGAGTTCTCCAAATACTCTCTCAGTGTTTCTTCCACTGTCGGTTTCAAGTGATGCAACTTAGAATGACACACAGTTGGGAAAAGATGATGAAGGGGATGCTCTCCGAAGGTGATTAACATCAAAAAGAAATGCTGAAAGCATTCGTCAGCCTTTTCTGCTGTTGCATCAAGTTGACACAGTCTGAAAAGTAAAATTATTCATCATTGCACCTTTTGCAGTTCACCGTTTATAGAAAATGTCAGGGATTGTCAGTGTTCTGCTGTCTCACCCAAAATCGGGTTCAATGCGAGGTTCATCGCCATCATGAAAGCAGTGGGGATGGTGGTGTGCTGCGTTAAAGCCAATAAGGGTCACGTAGTAGGAACAAGTTGTATGAATTATCATCCAAGCATACAATCCACTCTGTGTGGTAAAAGAATACAGGTCATCTCAATTGAGTAAATGGATAAACAGTCTAGAAATAGATATTTAATGGGCAATGACATCAAACAATTTTTGTATTGTTTGTGCTTTGTAGAGTTCTCACCCCGACGGAAGTCATCTGCATAAAACAAAAGAGTTCTAGAAGAATTAAGAAATTCTCCGCTCTCATTCTTTGCTTCCCTTTCACAATCGACTCGATTCTTTTAACCAGAGAAACTAAACTGCTTCCCATGTAAACTCCGTGAGCATATAGGATCGAACAATAACGAGTAAACCAAGTTTTAGGTCTGTTCGGCAAAAATTCCATGAAAGGTTCCAGAATTGCAATCTCATAGTCCTACAGGAATAAAGGAAATGTCGCATGTCAAAAGTTAAACAGAAATAGTCCTACTAACGAGATATGCAGAATATAAATAAATAAATACAGCATGCAGGTCTCAAGCAACCAGCAGTCTCAAGATACAGAAATGAACTTGAGACAAATTCTTGGCTTTTATTATAATCCATTTTCTTAGCATAATTAAAATAATATGCATTGTTCATCTGAAGCAGAATTTAGAATTACTTTGATTTTGATCAGTACTTCTTGCGTGAATTAATTACATGCGTAAGTTATGCCATAAATGTTCACAACCATAAAAACTTGAATAGTAATTTAATAACATTTATGTAATTATTTTGTACCATGATTGTATTTGGATACAAGTGATGACTCAGAGCGTGTGTGATTCTCCATTCGTAGGAAGAAAAGAAAGACAAATCGAAGTAAAACTTTCTCCAGTTGTCTTTCATGTGAAAAAAATTGTGGGCGGCCACGGAAGTCATTCCTAAAAACAGTCCTCCAGTCATTTGCAACAACAGAGAGTCGTACCATACACCCAGAAGAGAAAAGAATAGAAATCCCATGGCTAAGAAATCTTGAGTCAATTTTACTTTCTGAGTTGGACCTGTCCCCACGTCCTGTCAATTTCAAATGCATTTAGAATGAGCAGAGCATATCGTAAAATCATTCATCGTTGCATTAAAAGTACGGGCATTTTTTTCTGATTTCCATCACTTTATTCAAGTATCATAAATTAAACTAAATTAAACGGAAAATATTAGCGTAGCGTAAGCCCAAATATCTTACAGACCATTTCAATAATGTTCAGAGATAGACGAGGAAATATGAGATCTCGGTTTGTTGAGAGCTCT
This sequence comes from Pogonognathellus flavescens, assembly GCA_019776165.1. Classification (NCBI taxonomy): domain Eukaryota; kingdom Metazoa; phylum Arthropoda; class Collembola; order Entomobryomorpha; family Tomoceridae; genus Pogonognathellus; species Pogonognathellus flavescens. Next base: position 8,790 of record JABASD010004115.1, read on the forward strand.
CACATTTCATCCTCGATACATTATTGAAATGGTCTATTGTCTGTTTCAAATGCGATGCTACATTTGTCTACTCGATCCTCATCTAATTTGTGATTTGAGAATTTTGCATCGACAAATCATTACATACTTGTAAACTTACAAGGCACTCACAAAAAGATGAGCAATATTAATAGTGTTAAAATTATCACACTCTGAATTATTAGTACAACCCATGCATTAAAACATTCACATTGAAGGAAAAGGGCGATTCCAAGCTACAAACGAATATGCTATCCTATATGTTCATGTAAGTAAAGCTACTTACACAGTTAGTTAGTACACAGTACACAGTATATACCGGAAATCCACCTTTTCATTGATATGTCTCTTATATAACGATGCTATATATGAATGTTTTGTTACATTTGTATCGATGTAAACGTAATACAACAACCTTTCATATCATACCAGCCTATATTATATATTACACAATATTGCTGGAGATTCGAAATCAACTTAGATAATCAAGTTTTAAAATGACCATGAGTGCGTAATAGTGGGACGTGGTCATTGAATAAATAAATAAATGAATAATTCCCATACACTATAGGAACTAGGAAATGTAGGAAGTGTAAATGAACCTTTGACGAGACATGTTAGGATAATTATTTTGTAACAGTGCTTGTATGAAAACCAGTTGAGATTTTAACGTCACTGAAGGTGACCAAGTTATTTGCAGGTAGGTCAACATTCAGACTAAAATAAGAATAGCTACGTATTAGTATACATGTGCCAACTAATTGCAGCACTTCAATAAATAGTATTCTCAACCAGTATTACCTAACATAATATTAATTATTTGTAATTCTAGAAAAATTAAGCGTACAATTTTTTGAAGTATTTTAAATTCTTTAGTTCTACATTAAATAGAAACGATAAAATCCATTTACCTAAACTCCTAAAGGTGAGAATCGTTATTAGGACAATGATTTTTTTTCATACATACTGCTAGATAATTGTCTCAATTAACAGTACCCACGCTGCTGGAAAAACCTCGGTATCCTGGTTCGCCGAAAATTTCCTTATGTTAACACACATGCAAAAAAATCAGGGAAAAATTTTGCAGAATACGTAGTTTGCAAATTTTTACCATTGTATTTTGTGACCAATAAATCGGGAAATGGTTTAGAGTCATCGGGAAATTTTTCTGGGATACCGGGAAGAAATGTTTTTCCAGCAGCGAGTACCTATATAATAGCGTAGTAAAAAAGGAAGTTGAAAATGGTATAATATATTGTACGTACAACATATTTGTACATGATCTTTTCCATTACAGAACTTGAAGAATAAAAAGAAGAAAATCTAAGTAAGAAATGGTGAGGAATGGCAATGACAATGACCATGAGATTAGCCATAAATGTTACAAAAGAAACGCGGTCACCGGCACTAGGTAAGTTACTCAGTTAGCTAATGAGGATATAACAGAAAAGAGCATAGTGTGGTTAAAAAAGTGGTTATGGCTTATACAACAATTGAAATAATAATATGGAAAATGGCAATTATCTTAGCACAGACAACTTTTTTACACAGATAGGTTATACAAGTAATGAACGTGTTTCTGGCTTATATTTAGTTGCCTGTTGTATCTATCCGTGTATTTATGTATTGTTGATGCCATGTCAGCTTAGAAACTGCAAAGAAAGGTATGAACATAATTCTGCCTTGTAACACTTCAAGCAGAGAATGAAGAATGAAACATTCACTTGCATTTGCATTCGTCTCAACACAGCGTCAGCCTTGGCCTGTCTGTGCCTTCGTTTGCCATTACATTTTAATGCATTTTAGTAGTTTCGTCAATTCACTGGGTTAAGTACGTACGTAATGAAAGTAGAAAATGGACCACTAGTAGTCATAAATGCTTCTTACTAATTCCTTTTTGGTTACTTTACATATATTATGTCAATATGTGTGTCATTTCATTGTATTATTAGGTACATTGTTCCTGTACAAAGAGCTAAAGCTGGTAAATGTTAACCGGAAGTCAGGTTGTACCTATCTTTTGCCTTGTCTCACTAAAATACATTCACAAATTACTTGTAAAAGGATGTTAGGGTTTCAATCGCTATTTGTTGGCTTCTTTTCATTTTTCAAAGGATTTTTCGCTGTCAAATGTTAAATACATTAATACTAACTTTTCAATTTCTCAATTTTGTAAGTAAATAACTACAAAAATGCAAACCATGTTTGATTTTTTATGGTGGACAGTAGTAAAAACATTACAGGCGTCACATAGCGATTTGCTGAGGAATTCATATAATATTATAGACACATGTCTTGGGAGCTTTAATCATAAATGAAGGTTATTTTTTAGGAAGTGTAATAATAAGATGTGAGATCATAATTTGAACACTACATTCTCTAATGTTGCCTGCGATAAGGATAATGTTGTGGTAAAATGTAATATTGTGAAATCATATGCTATATAGATATCTTTTATCTGATTGTGAGCTCGGTGAATTTTCTTTTACTTTGTATACGCCCTGCAATTTTTGCACTTACTTTTAGTATAGGAGCTACTTTTCGTTTTAATGTTTTGTAAAATCCATCTTCTTTAAAAGTGTATGGGGAATTTCTAGGATGATTTGCCTCAGCAACGAAATACTTGGCGAGGATGACTTCAACTTTATCAATGTTAACGATGTGCGAGGCTTCGAAGGCTTCCGTAATGTCTGTGCCTCTTGTGATCTCCAACCATGAACTTCCTCCTGGATGCTTTGCTATGAAGTCCTCCAAATCGTACAACTTGTCATGGACTCGCCAATAATTCCCAATATCATCATCTTTTCCTTTACCTATACAAACCAGTTACATAAGTAACGTAGTTGCTCAATATTGTATTTTTTTAAACTTTTAGGGAATACATATGAAATTTGTTTGAAAAGTATACAGAGAATGACTCGCAATTGAGAGTAAACCTTTTTCGCATGTACTATTTCTCACAATTAATCTGTCATTCAACATTTTTACATTGTAAGGTGACTTACTTCTGATCCAGTCAGTGGGATTAGGTCCACCAACAATATTTCCTCTTTCCCCACTTGGTTTCCAAATTCCTGGGAAACTAGAACGAAGAGTTTTACCATTATCTCCTTTGACTAAATCTCTGTTTGCCTCATTGACTGATCCGTTTTGCACAGAATCCTCATTCTCTCTTGAGAATTCTTTACTATATTCTTCATTGTCACCAGTTCCCAACAAATCTCTTTTATTTGGAGCCATTACTCCTTTCTTTCTTTAGCGCAAAACTTTTTTAATCCAAAATGATCACACGAAATCGTAGTAAAACAGAACTGTGTTTGTCTCAGTCTCGACAAAAATTGTTTTTCTCTACTATTACAAAAACATCACATGATGATTCTCCAGACAACAAAAATTCTGCACTGATGTGATGTTCATGTACAGTGTGTACTATACTTGTCTCAAGTTATAAGTACAACGAAATAGTAGATAAATATATTATGGTGGTTACGCATTCACATTCACAAAATCACATTAATATTCCTGTATATGTGTGAATAATAAACATTAAATCTAATCAATGTAATCTTCTCAAGTCAAGTGACTGTAAGTGAAACGCAAATAAACTCATTTATAAATGTAAATATACACTTCATATGTAAAAAACGCTTATTCATTAACTTGAGCTGTAAGTGCCACTTACTGGTATTACTTGAATGTACTACAGAGTAAACACTCCAGTTCAAATATTTGCACTTTATACCAAGCCTTGCTTTAAAATAACTTATTCACCACACTTTTCAGCTTGCTATTTAACAATATGGTATATAATTTAAGTATTATAATGACAGGACGGACAAAATTCACTTGTACACATCACCAATGAAATTATACTTCCATGCCTACTCTTAATGCACACGCAATTAAACGACTAGCTATTCATAAGGATTTATTTACTCTTACAATTTCAGAACAACAATTTATTTAATTGACATTTAATAAGTTAGTGACTCATAGAATATACTGCGCTGCTATGACAGAGTTTCACATACAACGTGCTTCTATGAATGACGAGGCACAACTGCGGAGGATTTCAGTCTCCATCATCCTGCTACCACACAGCTCGAGGGAATTTTTTGACACTGTTATAAATAAGTAGCTAGAAAATCAGAGATAGAACTGCAATATAGAAATGCATGAGAATGTATACTCTCTGTGTGTTTATTGCAATTTATGAACTTCTAAACATCATTTACTATACGAAGCTTGTTTAGGTAATAATTCGCAGAGTTGTTGATTGGGGTTTACAGTTATAACACGTTATGCGTTAAGGCAACTGGGATTCCTATGTATATTCTTCACGTGGAAGTTCATAGGTACCTTACTTACTACCTAGGCATAACATAAAAGAATCTCTCACATAATCACTGCACGAAACACCAAATCTACATGCAATCTTTTGCGTTCCCAACAAAACACTTGAGGCGATGATAAAGGGATGCTGCATCTTTGTGCCTTATTCTGCAAGGAGTTCAGTCTTGTGTATCTTAAGACGCTCTTTGTTGTGTTTGTGTGCAAACAACAGTTCTTCCTTCATCCGCTTAGCATATTCAAGTTCTATTGCTTTAACTTTGTACTTTCAAAACCTACACGTACTCCTTCCTTGTAAATACAGAGATACAGAACATGAAACACATCTGTACTGCTTGCATGCCATATCTATATGTACATATAAAGTATCACAATACCTTTCTCACTTTGCTAAAGTTTTTTGTACAGTATATGATTTAACGTTCTCCTTTTGTAGCTGTATTATAACATATGCGCTATGCACGATTGTTTACATACACAAGGTATATGGGTCGCTGGTAATTTTTACAATATTATTTACCGCATTACTTTTGCTGATTTATCAAGCAAATAAGTAGTTATGCTTTTTGTGCACTATCATTTTGGGCTTAATGTCATAGTGGCTAACCTTAGCCTAGTCTAATGGTGTAATTGCAAAGAGATTGTATTTTTACCACGTAGGTGCGCCAACCCCTGCATGGGGCAGCTGGAGCATTAAGCACTCAGCATCTATAGTGTGATAAAATGCTGTACCTTTTGGCTCTTATAGTTACTATGATTTGCTTTGAAATAAAAATGTATGTTATGGTCAATTGGTACAATAAGAATTGCAACTGCACTTCCCCGTCTGCGGATTTCTGATCTTGTTATTAAGAAAAGTAATTAATTTAAGTTTGTAATATACATAGTTAATGGACAATGAATTATTTACACTTGCTTTTTTAACAGTGGCAACTTTAATAATTGTTAAATTGTTTCAAATTGTTCGCTGTGTGGTCGTCATGTTTCTTGCTGCTCTTTTTTGGCTGCCTTTTCCGCAAATTAGTCACAAATTCAATTAGGTCATACAAATTGTGAGCCATGAATGAATCGTGTCATCATTCTTTGTCTATCTTATTGGACTGTTTTCAATTTCCTCAAGACGTAATAAATAGTAAAGTCTTATCATTGTAATTTTTGTCGTGGCAGTACACAATGTAATTAACTTAAACCTGTCTATAAAGCATAGTAATAACAATCATAATATGCAGACACTGTAGTCATTAAGCTTTTATGATATTGATCACAATATAAAGAACCAGAAATCAACAGACAAACGTTACGGTAAATAAGCAATGGGAATAAAGTCATCATTACAGAAGTGGAAGTGAAAGATGAGAAGTACAAATAAAGACGCGTGTTTCCCTAATTCCCCTTCCTAAAACTTCATGAAGTATTTGGTTGCATGCATACACTTCCTGTTGTTAATTATCTTTTAGTACAATACCTTATTAAGTGTCTTTAGTAAACAACTTCAGGTATGTGTTACCTGTGATTATTATGATGAGATGCCATAGTACCTCATGTTTGCTTTGTGTGCATTAAAAATGCCCTTCAAACTTTACTCTCTAATTTTTTGATTACGTGAGCGATGACTACAACGATTTAAAGTCAGAATGCATGAAGGACGTAAACAATAAATTATCAATGTAATAACGGTGGTCAGTCAGTAATGGGGACAATTATCAAAATATCAAAAATATTTTTGCATCGAAAATATGGCAGGCAATTGTGCACTTTATTTCTATGCAATTTTACCAGCTATATATAAAAATAAAATATTAATATTTTCACAAGAGCTGTAAGTCATTTATTAACATGAAGCTTTTTACCTTTAGCTTTTTCAGATTTAAATTAATTACAGTAAATCAGTGTAAGTAGCCCCGACCAAAGGGATCAGCGTAAGTAGGAAAAAGAGCTTTGGTGGAGCTGGAATATATAAATTATTGAAAAAATATTTATTCCTCTAACATCGTAATATCTATTTCTAGACTGTGCTTTAATTCACTTTTTAAGATGTCGTCTTGTAGTTACACGAGAGAATCTTTTATCCTACCGAGTGGATTGTATGCTTGGGGACTGATTGCGTTAACCTGCATGCTGTGTTTATTTATACAATGTATACTTACTTACAATTGCGTAAATGCTATTACTGTTCATGTTTTAATGGTTGTGAACGCTTTTTTCATTTGATGGCATAATTTACGCATTGATTAATTCACGCAAAACTGATCAAAATCAAAACAATTCAGATGCATCTTGAGAGCATAATATTTTAATTATGCAAAGACAACGGATTATAATAAAAGCGAAGAGTTTGTCTCAAGTTCATTTCTGTATCTTGAGAGCGCTGCTGTATGTATTGATGCATTTCACATCTTGTTAATAGAAATGTCTTTAACTGTTGACATGTGACGTTTCCTTTTATGGCTGTTGGACTATCAGAGTTCAATTTTGGAACCATTCATGTAATTTTCCGTACAGTGACCCGTATCGGCTTTAACAGTTTTAGAGGTCTAGAATTTACAAGCATCATTTTATACGTAAGCACGTACACACATGAGACGCCTAGTGTGAGCGTATACAACACATGTTCCGTTGCAAGTGCACTACTCAGGTCGTTGTACGCGAACAGAGAACAATGTACTCAAACCACTAAATCACATGCAACCTCTGCCCTGGGCGGGCCATGTCAGCAGACTCAATGCTCGGAACTCTTCACATTCGCAACTCAAGTCCAGCCAGTGCAGTAAAATCATTTTTGGATTGTCACATTGTAACTTAATCTCTTCTGTCAGGTACCTGATTATTAAAGATACTTAAAAAATTAAATCGAGATTAATAAAAATGACAAGTAGCCCGTATAGGTGGAGTCCTGACATTAGTATCTCTGTAATTCGACGGGTAAGTCAAAAAATTATTAATAAATTCAATTTTGCTTCCTTCTATAAGATAATTTTAATTTTGGATTTGGTATAACTGGACAGAACATTGACGACACTCCACGTAAACCACGGTACAAGAAGATGTTACGTGAACAAATTCGTATTCGAGAGCAAGCAGCCTTTCTACAGCAGGAGCCAGAGGCAGCAGACCTTGGAGCTTCTGGGGATGTCCCCTTGGATAATCTTTCACCGTAATTTATTTTCTACTTTCCACCACTTTATTTAAGCATCATAAACTATAATTAGGGAAAGTTTTAGCGTAGTGAAAACTCAAATATCGCATGCTCCTTTGCAAGTGCACTAACGATAATTTTATTTATAATTTGTTGTTCGAAGGGAATCCAGTACTTTGCTCAATATTCCTGAAGAAGACAAGGACAAAAGATTCTCAACGTTCTTTAAATTGGTTTGTGCAATAGGGACAATGACAGTAGCTATATTTCTATACAAGAAGTTTCATTGAAGTTTCGTTAAGTACATCATTATGTATGTTATACAATAGGAATACAGAACAAGCGTAAAATTACTTAATTCTATAATTTTAATATGTCAAAATATAATTACCAAAACTGGGTTCACAGTCTCCAAATTGTCATTCGTGTTATCTTACATCTATTCATGTTTATATGCAGTATTCGATACCTGCAACCTCGCATCAGCGCCTCAGGTGTGAAAACTTAACACCTTTGACG
>JABASD010004116.1:0-16812 GCA_019776165.1 Pogonognathellus flavescens
GGACTTATTAAATCTTTTTGTTACTTTATCAATTTCTCGTATGGGTTTGTTAGGAAAAGTGATGTTTTCATATGCATTGGGTCCTCGTGTTGGGATAAATCCTTTGAATGTGGGCACAATACAGCCATTGTCATATTGTGATGTGGAAGGATTAAGAGTCGCTTTGTTTTGTTTGTTAGTACAGGCTCGATAGTACAGTGGATATAAACGAAATATCGTTGCATTTCTTGAACTTTTACAAAGATGGGGAAAATCTTTAAAAGTATGACAATCCGTGTCTCCAGAAATCGTGGTTACATTGCACTTTCCTAGATCATTTCTTTTGGTGTAACGCAATTCGTCCACCAACATTACCACCACGGGTGGTTTGCCTTTTTCATACACTAAAATTTCGGCTCTGTATGAAAAGTACATCTGAATCAGAACTTCAGCATGAATAATGTAAGAATTACTGAATTACCTAATGGGATATGTTAGAGAACATGAAACAATAAACAAAGTTAAAATAAACTAACACAAATCGTAAATATACAACACCAATATGGTTATCTCCAACATTTGAATAACTCCATGTTGCACATAATCCTATTTCTTCTTTATCCCGAAAGCGAGCCCATAACATCGTAGGATACACCAGCTATAATTTTAATATTAAAAAGTATTGCACATGGTCAAAAGCTAAAAGATATCGACTAAAATGTAATAAAACGGAAGCCTTGACTTAAAAATCATTTTGACTCACATCTTGTTTCCAATATGTTTTACCGGGCGTAGATTTATCGTAATGGTTGATAGTATTATCTGTAATGGCTTGGAAGAATTTGTAGTGAAACCCTTCTTGAAGGTGTGACGAATTTGAATTTTCACCCTTGCAATGATTCTCTTCATTAGTTGTCACATCTGAGATTCTCCAAGAATTGTTTGCCATTCCGATTGGAAAATGATACTGAACGTAGGTTTGCAATGTAATTTCAGTAGCTCGTAAATTTTTGCACTTAATTTTCGTTTTATCAGCTGGATACTGACGGAACGAAACGTGGACTTCCTCTGTCTCATCATTGGGTCGTGGTAACGGATATGCAATCAAAGTAAAACAATCTCCGTAGGTTGGACCTATATTATTCCCTGATTTATCTTCACTTTCTTTACGCTCTTTTATTTCCGGATGAAACTTTAGGTATGAATAACTGTCTTGTTCCACTGGAGGACTTATTGGGATGCTATTGAACTCGCATTTCCCTTTATCATCTTTTTTGTGCGCACGTGCACGATATTCGTCGTTTAAAACACGACCAGGCATAGACCGACTATCATTTACTTTGGAAAAATTAGTTCCTTCATCTTCAAATTGAATGGTTATCCTGTGAACATCAGCTGTGTCTCGCTGAATTTGTTTATACACTGGTTCATAATCGACGGAATTTTGAAAACTTTCGTTCACCGGCCAATTCATTTGAAACCTGAAAAAAATATTCTTGCCGGTAATGACTTTGAATGCATTTGGTTAAAATATTTTTTCGTTATGACAAGTAAAATGTTATTCCCATACATGAAATTGATTTGCAACACTTCAGGTTTCATAAACGTTCTATTGTTTTCCTGACTAGTTTTTCCCTCATCATATTTGATTTTATGGTTCCACATGGCACAGAACTTGACCCTGGGCTCAATATAAACAGCAGAGTAGTGGAACATTTGTGATGATTCAGTCTAAATTGCATCAAACAATTCAATAAATCACTTTTACTAAACTTTTTAATACATCCGCATCCTCCGGATGTATTACCCTTGCGAATTGCGATAGTGCATCAATTACATAAAATCTAATTAATCTAACCTCTGACGTCAGACTTTCTTCGTATTTGAAGAACGCTGCCGGGAAGTTTCTGCAAGGAGGAGAATCATAGCTCTGTTTAGCAACCGAATCTACTGGTTTTATTGCATCGCCGTCGTAACCATGTGGTTTACTGCACGTTTCATAAACACTTGAGGGAAATTCCTTTTTGGCCTTTTCGTTCTGGTCAGGGTAAAACCAACTCCATTTCCCGATAGGGAACCCTTTGTAACTCATGGCTTGCAGAAACACTTCGTAGGTGTGGAATTTCCATTTTAATAGTCTTTGATTTTCATTGTCTTCATATATGAATATCGCCGTAAGCTCATCATACTTCACTGACTTAGTTGGATCACTTCGGTGTGCTTCCGTATGCAGTGTCTCAATATATATTTTAGTAGTACCAAATACAGTTTTTTCCTCACCAATTTCAACTATTTCCTTAAATTCATCGCCTTTATTCAAGCAACCGCATAAGTCATTTTGTACGGCTGTCACGGACGTTATCATTCCCTCTGCAGTTATCATGATGACAATAACTGCAAAGTACATTTTCAAACTATGAGCTTGAAATCTTCCATAATGATACGGGAAATACACTCTCATCGTCACTTTGAGACAAGAAGAAAACTGCGTTAATCAGCTTCTAATTAGTCTAGCGAATATGAATACTAAGAACGACACTACTCCGTTGTAAACAGACTACGAAGGCTGTTCCACTTCCAATATGCTTTAAAAGTTATCGTCGTATTCATCTCCTAATTCTTCTTTGCCAAAAATATTTGTTTCCTGCTTGATCAGTCAATGCAATAAAATCGTCTTTTATGAAAAAGGATATTAAAATAAAACAGTAATTTTGTAGTCACAGTAGCGGGTGCCGGTCTGAATTTGGAAGTCCAGTCTGTATTTCCATGGGTCTTTACAAATTAAGACAGGTATTTTTTCCCATATTAAATTTATTTCTCCATTCTCACTCATGCATGTAATTTTTCAGAAGGTTCTACATCGGAAGCAGAATCATGAAATTCACTACTTTAAAACATAATTAAATCACCCGGTTGAGATTAGAGCAACATAATAATAATTTTGTATGATAATAATATTTTATTTTACTTCGCAAAGTTTCAAATAATATGGCACTCATAGAATGTTTATCAATTTTGAACTTGCGTGGTTTGTGTGATCGACTTATGATGTAATAATAAAATTTAAATTAAATGCTGCTCTCATCTGAATGACTATTAATTTCTTATAGGTAATTGATTTTGTGACAAGAGTGAAAAATAAAAATGTTAAAAATTGTCCTTCTCAATTACATGTACATTCTGTAAACTATGTGCCACCCGGCAGGGGCGTACGTATCAGGTGTCACCTAGATACGCCCTTGCTCATATCATGTTATACATTAAAAATATAAATTAAATTAAATTAAAGTTAAATTTTGTATATGCAGGGGCGCATCTCACATCTCTACGTATGAGCTCATTGGTCTTAAGCCCCCCTCCCAGTTGTCGGAAAAAAGGGGCTGCTCGACAAAATGGAACTTTGAGCCCTCCCTCCCCACTACAAAATCCTAGATACGCCCCTTTGTATATGTACATACAAATTAATACAAAGTTTGCACAAAACTTCTAAAATAAAGACTCCGCAGCTAATTACAATAAAAATGCCACAAAGTTTGAAAACAGATAGTATCGGTGTATCTAAAGAAAGTCCGCCATTTGCATTTCTGTTGAAATCGAAATAATTTGCACGATTGTAGCCAGCGACAAACAAATTTTCCCAAAAAACATCAATTCCTGTAGCTTGCAACCACAAGACATTTTTTCTAAACGCTTGAGCCAAATGAGAGTTAAACACAAATGTTAACCAAGTCCTACTCCATATCGTATTCACAACATTACAATAGACCTTTGAAATGTGTTGCACTTTTCCTCGATTTGCCATTGCAAACTTTGTGTAAATAAAGGTAGTTCCATAGTTCACTGTAGATGCAACTTTAAATGCAGGTTCACTGCTGCAATTTTTCTCGTACACAAAATCAACCACCGAAGCAACGTCATGCTCCTTTATTTCTAGTCCATACTTTTTGGAAAACGTCTTCGCAAATTTTGTGGTAGTGTCGTTACCACAAACAATGACTTTAAATCCCATCTGAAATAGTTTTTTATTTGTTTCGATACGATTAACTGGGAAAGGCAAAATAATATCGGTTGTTAAATACGAAATGTAACCAAACTGCAAATAGAGAAAGGCAAAAACGATTATTTGAAATAAAATTTTATTTGATCGTGGAAGATGATTAAGAAGGGAAGGCTGTTGGGGCGGAACTCCGATTAATACCCAAATAATATTTAGACCTTGCCAAATTTCTCTATTAAAGATCGACATTAAAAGAACCAGAAAAATCACAAATAACCAAATTAAAATGTGAAACGGGTAAAATATGAACAATACGGATGTCTCAGAGAGAACTTTTAATGATTGACAATAAAATAAACTGACATCATTAACATGTGTGACGATTACGTTCACTTTAGCTTTAAACCTAACACCATTTTGGGAGTTCCGGGCTGATAAACTGTCAATATCCGTTGATTCACTTATATAAAACCGCGGTTTAGCAACATCATTATCAGAAAACGTAAAATTTAATACGGTTGACATAATTCCTAAAAGTACATACACCGTTCGTCCATTGTTCCACGATGCTCTCATGGCAGATTCCATCTTTCTGATTTGCTCTGTTTGATTTTTCATTGTTTTCAATTTTGTAAACCCCGCTTTTCCATGGCCTTTGTTATTTTTATTGTACCAAAGTTCTGGTTGATTCCAAAATGGTGGCAATTTTGTGTTGTAGTGGAATTCTTGTTGGTCACAAAGAAAACAAACTGCTGACCAATATTTTATTCGATATTCATTTGATAGAAATACGAATAAAACATTTGGGTTGAAATTGTAAAAGTAATTTCCTGGAACAAAGTGAAATATTGTGGAATTTGCACTTAAATTATGCATAAAGAATACTACAAAAATGGAGGTTTCGGTGGCTATTTGTTGAGCGTTGTACACAAAATCTTGGATGAAACTTAACTTTGAAGAATGTATGAAGAAATTAATACAAGACATTTTGAAGTGTTTCTGGATGAAAGGATTTATTAAAGTAGAGTTGTTATTTGTAATATTGATAGAATGTTTTACTTGAATCACTGGATTTTTAAATATTTCTTTTTCGGCAAAAACTGTGATCATTTCCGATTCTTGAGTTATTACAGATGTGCAAGATAATGGGTTCAATATAGAGAAAGATGATTTCGCTGTTACTATTAAACTAAACCCCAAGGTTAGCAAAAGTAAGTTCTTCTTCATGTTTTTTGCTGTAAGATTATTTAAAAATTAATATCATCGTGAAGAACAATTTTTTTACTTTTCTCTATTGAGTTCTGAATATATGCTATAGCCATTAAGTATTAAGATAAATTAGTGCTGTAGAAAAGTATTGCCCTAATTGTCCATTTTACTGTAGATGCAAATGAAAAGGTACTTTTATCAAACATCTGAATTCTTAAGTTGTGGGTAATTGTACAATAATAAAAAATTTATAACATATTTGGTGAAAGCTAAAATAGAGACTATAAAATATTTTTCTTTTGGTTTGGAATTTTATTTCTCCTGCTCCTGTTATAACAATTTTTTTATTTTATTTCGCTTATTACTGTCATTCTCGTCCATATATTTCAAAACAATTGTGTAGTAATAGATATAATATTATATTTAATATACACATGACACTATTTGACCAGCAAGAACGTACCGAGAAGGGGTGCATTGGGGCACGCACCCTCCTAAATTTCGAAAAACGTGGTATTTGTGACCAAAAGCCACAAATTAGCCCCTTCATTGCTAATTTTTGCGGTTTTGCCACCTGAAATTCAATTTTTTAAGCTGTACCCCGAAAGTCAAATCCTGGGTACGCCCTTGCTTGACCACTAGAAGTTCAACTATAATAAATCCGCTCTCTGAAGCAGTCCACGCGTTCAACTAGTGCATGAGCTTCATGAGCATGAAGGAGAAATTCTTTCAATGATATCGCATTGTGTAAGAATGTCTAATGATAGTCAAATATTATTATACTATATTACAGTGTTTGTAAATGTTTGCACACTTTCGAAAATTGATACTTTGTGCATGATATGATCATGATACTAGACAAGAGAATAGGAAAACAGTCCGGAAAAATTAAGTAAAGAATAAAATTTATTCTTTACTTTTAGCATACAGTTATTTAATAACTGTATGCTAAAAAATTACAGTAAAAATAAATAATCTAAATAAAAGGTAATTATGCGTTGTCTGTTTTATAACTCATTCTAATTGAAATTCGGAAATGATTCTTGTTTACTGTTGGCTAAAATATTTTTTCATGTTTGAAATATAATATAATATTTGGACTCGACTACTTTGACTAACACTTATTACTTATTGTTAATAAATAAAATCTTCTTGTTTTCACGAATGAAAATTCAAAATAAATATTTCATTGAAAACGATGGCATGTTAAATTATAAATGAGTTTTTACCTAACTCAAGTTTGCATTAAAATTAAAATTTACCCTTATAACATTTTTATGTAAAAAAAGCCGAGTTTTGTACACTGGGAAATTTGTTGCATCTCTCGAAAGTCCAACATACTCATGTTAATTTACACGATGACAAATCGTGTTAACTGCACCAATCTAATGACGTAGCATAAACTTAAGCCGTTAAGCAAGAATGCTAACCAAACCAGTTTGTGAACTGTTGACAATCTTTTCTTTGCAAACAAGACAAGGAGGTATCACTTGTCGTTTTTATTTATTCAATTGAATAAATACACTACAAGAAGGCCGAGAAAGCAACATATTATTATTACTCTGCATGTGAAAAGTCATGTACACAAAATGTTTCTTCTATTTATGCAGCAGGTGTCTTTTCATATAATTTAAAATTTAATTAAAACAGTATGGAGACAATAAACATTTCTGCCGTGGACTGAAAATCTAAAAATGCAACAAAAATGTAACAGATTAATTAATTGGCTAGAATTGGGAAGGACACTAGAACCAAATTAATATTTGTTACAATTTCATGTTCGTTCATTCAAGTAAAAAATGTGTCGTACGGAAAGATGTTAATTCAAGTGATCAATATTAATATAGTTTTTTTTATTTAGCAGCGTGCTATGAAAGCGAAGGAAACACTGGCACTGACATACAAAATATTATACTTACAAATAATTTCTACTGTTAACTAAAGAGAACAAGAAAATTTTGAACCTATTAAATGCATACTTAATACTTCCGTCGTCACTCCACAAAACTTCCAATTTTAATGTCCAAGAGTCTTTAACCCTACTATGTTGGAAGTACATAAATAAATACACGAATTCACAATAGCTACCTTTTCATTTCCTAGTCTTGCAACAAAACAATTTTATAATGTCAACCCGTAAATTAAACTAAACAACTCGTCCAATTAAAATGTACATGAATGCAGTAATGACGATTATTCAGCCTGTATAGGTTGTTATGATTTCTGAGAATTACATTTATGCAACACAAATTCTCATTCATAATTTTATAGCGACAGTACAATATCTGCACGTCGAAATAGAACATACCACACACTACTGTACTGACTGACGGTACAAAACATGTACACAGTTAGCATTTTAATCAAACAAGTTCATATTTTAACGTTAAATTAAAAGACAGATACAGATATAGTTAGGTTTGACATTAATCCATCTTTACGCACTAGTACCTATATTATATTATTATAGCGCAATAAACTGTATAATAACGATTATAGAGTTCAAGAATAAGCTGATTGCCAGATTGCCACGTTTAAGCTTAACAACACATGACTGAAAATGTCAATAAACATTTGCCACAGATATCACCAATACATTCATGTTCAAAAAAGAATTATCAGCTTCCATCGAAAGTTTTGGAACTGCAGTAGTGTACAATTTCAATTATTGGTGTCAATTTTTCTCTTGTATCTTATACTACCCGGGTATTGTTTCGATGAAAATTCAGTTTATGCATTAGATGAATACGCCGATGCAGATCCACAAGGAAAACAAGTCGCAATCAAGAGACAAACAAAAAATATCGGTAAAAATATTTCCGTTTCTTTTTACAAACAGCGGAGCGGAGGAAAAAAATCATTTTCCCATTTTACACCACCATATTGTTCCATAATGTTCCTTGGTCATTAAGAACCTCTAAGAGAAGCTAAATTAAATGTGCTCTTCCATATTTTAATTATTTGCAAATTCTGAATCAAGTATACCTATAAGTAATTAATAATAAGTAATATTTCAAATAATATTTTTATTTTTGAGATTACTTTAATTCTAATTCTTATACAAGTACAAGAAATTACATATACAAGTACTTATTGTACAAGAGGGTATACAAGGGGATCACAGGGTGCCCGGGTACCCCCTTTATAATTTTCCAAACTTTCCCACTTACACTTCGAATTTTCAGAAAAAACAAACGATATTCAGACATCAAAACCATCCGAAATGGATTTCTATTGTGGCCTTGAGCTATTTTGTCACATTTTTGCTTACATTACCCAATTGCAATTTTGCAATCCTAGATACGGGTCTATATTATGTGTAAATGACAAATGAAATAGGGATAGACAATTTTAAACTGCCAGCTTCAAATTTTATACCAAATTCACCACAAAACAACAAAATGTGTTTTTACTGCAGATGCTTGTGATAGTTATGCACACGGCGAGATCAAGGGCTACAGATTGACTCCGACTTCCAGGTTCATTTTATTTGACGCCATGTTTGACTGGAATTCAGCTCGTACAACTTGTGAAGAAAAGAAAATGCAATTTGCAACAATTAAAGATGATAATGTCAATTACCACGTTTATCAATCGTTGAGCACTTTGAACGGAAAACACTTTGGAGGTAAATAATTATTATTCTGCACATTTTTAGCCTAAATCAAAAGTGGAAAATTAGTGTGTATTTTATACGTAACCATAATATGTTTTTTCCGAGCTTACAGGCTTTATTATAGTCACTTTTAAACTAAAAGATATTCAATTAATTAAGAGTTTCATAAAATCTTGTTAAGCCTAAAAATTTTAGGCTGAACAGAAATGATGGGTGTAATTGATATTAAAATATTTGATAGAAACTTTTAGGGCGTAAACAGTATTAATTGATATAGGGTGGTTATATCTGATGATGATTAGCACTTTGATGACTGTTTTAAAAATAACTCGAATTTTATTTTTTGCACATTTAATAATTATAATAAGGTGAATATATTTAAAGTCACAAATAAAAAATTTAAATAAATCTTTTATGATGTTTAATCAGACAAAATTTTGCTTTGCAAAATTAAATCACGTTACACATCAATAAAAAGGAAACCTGCTTCAAATCAGTAAAGGAATTCATCATTATGAATTAAGGGCATTGTCATTAAAAATGAAACTCATTATGTTAATTTAATATTAAGTAAGTGTATGATGATTGATGTATTTGGTAGAGCTCTCCTTCGTAGTCACAAGGATAATTATTACCAACGAAAAATGAGTCTAATGTGTTAGGTATGACATTATGTATGTAATTAAATTTAGGTATATAATAATAATATAGCGTGATGTTTATTATTTATTATTATTTATATTTATTAAATTAAATTTAAATTAGTGAGAATTTTTTAAAGGGAAATTGGCTGGTGTGTGGATTGGTGGTCATGACCGTGACGTAGACGAAGGTGGAGTTTTTAAGGGGGAGGGCTATTTTCGCTGGGTGAATCCAATTAATAAACCCGAAGATCCTATTGAATATGAAAACTTTGAACTTGGAAATCCAAATAATTACGGAACAACTTTTGGCGATGTAAATAAAAAATAATTGCTTGAGAATTACAGTAGAATATAATGCACATTAGGGGCGTATCTACGTATGGGCTCACTGGGCTTGAACACTCTCCCCTCCCTCTGATTTCGGAAAAAGGGGTTGCTCGCAAATTTTGACCTTTTTTAGCATTTGAGCCTTCCCCAGATGACCCCCTGTACAAAATCTTAGATACGCCTCTGATTCTGTGTGCCAACTTTTCTAACATGATTACATTATTATTAATTTATAATATAATAAATATTTGATTTTTAAAATATTTCTGACTTCAGTTCTTCATATTATGATTATGTAACTTGTAGGGTGTCCGATCCGAGTTTAGTGAAGAAGATTGTGTTGAAGTGTACATGAGAAACTACAGAAAAGAGCTTCCATTGGACAATTTATTTTGGAACGATCGAGGATGTCATGGAAGAACGCGATTTCTTTGCGAATATCAACCTAACCAACCTGATCAATGTGCTGAAAAATCTGATGCAAGTAATCCTTGTGATATGAAATAACAAGACAATTAAATTATAAAAACGCATTTCAATTTTTTCAGAAAGCTGTTTGTAAAAATAATAAATGGGATATTATTATCGTATTTTGATACTTTGATAGAATCCACACCACCAGCTCCAGCAAATGAAACTTCCAATGGCCCAAGTGCAGATACTGAAACTTCAAATGAGCCTCGGAGAATCGGACAGACCCGATTTCATGTCATTGGACAACAGGTGAATTAATGTTACCTTTTCAAAACTCTATAAATAAACTTACATTTTCGCTAAAGAAAATCCTATTCTTTTTTGCTATACAAATAAAACATTAAAATAAAATAAATAATGGTACATTTACAATCTCGCAATACGTTCATTTTCATATTCATTATACCGCAATGAATTGCTTACGTTGCAGCTTAACTGGGAGGCGGCTCAGGAAACTTGTGCTCGGCATGGATTAATGGGAGCAGCAATTACTGATGAAAGTAACCAAGAATTGCTGGAGTATGCAATTACAATGATGATGATTAATAAAAAATATCGTGAGTTTTTTAACAAAGTTTTTCAAATCAAGGAACTTCTGATCCAATATTATAATAATATATCCTTTCACTTATTGTTAGTATATACGACAATGAAAATAATATTGTAGCAAGAAAGTCTGTCCAAAATCCTAGATACTCCGTTGAATATTAATTATTTAAGCTTTTGTCAAGGCTGTATTGATAAGGAGTGAAGGGGGAAATGCCCCGAAAGATTATTTCTAGCCTAATTGCACAAATTAACCTCTTTTTTTGCGGTTTTGCCCCCACCTCTTTCAAAGCTATTTTATTAGGTCTTGCCCCCAAATCCTGATCCGGAATACGGCCTTGGCTATAATAACATAGTTTAATAATTGTGTAGCAAAATACGTTTACGACGGAAGACGATTCTGGACTTCTGGAGTATTTATGGACAGAAAGATTAATAATAAATCTTTCACTGGACAAGAAAATCAATTCAAAGGCTACGATGGAAAATTGATTTGGACTTCGACTGACAGCATTGTTGGAAATTGGAAAAAGTGGTATGACAATAAAAACTTTTACAAAGATGGTCAACCTGAACCTAGAGACGACAGCTACGGAGGACTCGAAAACTGTATCGATATGCACATCATCAAAAAGAATGGAAGTACGCTCCCATAATAAAATTTCCGATTCATTAATTATGTAATTCTGATAGCAATAATATTGATTGTGTGTTTTAATAGAGGCTAATCTCTATTGGTACGCTAGTGCTTGTCATCTTACAGGTGAATGCTCATAATAATCCAATAAATCACTTTTTGAATTGCGCCGTTTAATTTTCAATTTCAATTATTTCCAGCTTCCTTCCTGTGTATGGACGTTACGGCTTGTGCTTTGAGTAAGGACACCTTTATTTTATTTTAAAATTAAAGTACCTAATTAATTGCTAATTAAATTATAATACCCCGTCAAGCAATCTAAATTCTTCCGGTAATTTTACAAATAGACAACAATACCTTGTTGAAAAGACAAATTAAAACAAATTATATGGAATATGGTTTTCTGACAAATGGAAAGCAGTTTCATGCAATGGGAGATCCGAACCGTCAAGTAAATGCTTTCATAAATAAAATAAAAATGCTATTCCGACATGCAGATATAATCTTCCCGATTTTTGTATTACAATACAGGTAACGTGGATTGAGGCAAATGTAAATTGTAATGACATGGGTTTACAATTAGCGACTCCTGCTGATTTTATTCAATCCAGAATTCTTGTAGAAAAAATGGCAAAGAAAATACGTAAATTATTTTTCACTTATTTTTTACATTAACAATAAAATGTTGTGGTTAATTTATAAAGAAAATGCGTTTTTGAAGATCATGGAACTTTGGGTCATTTCTGGTTGGGATATTTTGGCGGACCATCATCGGAATTTACACATTTAGGGACGAATGAGTTGGGTTGCCTTTCTTGGAATTTGGGAAAACTGCCTTGGGAGAAACAGCAACCGAATGTTACAGATAATGGTGAATTGCTTTGCGTAAAAATGGATTTTAGAAGAAGAGGAATGAACGGAATGTGGTCAATTGGAAATTGCTACACAGAAAAACATTTTTACTTGTGCGAAGAGAAATGTTCAAAGACAAAAGAAAATGAAGCACCAGATGAAACTAAAAGATCCATTTTGAAATTTAAACATGATATTTTTGAAGATAATGCATAGTAATCTATGCTCAAATCAAACTCAGAAATGTTTTAATGTTTTATTCAGTTGTTTCAAGAGTGTCAGGTTGAATTTTAGTTCGTAAAATTGTCAATACTACAACAAAGGGTTAACTAATGAATATATTTTCACTAAAGTTTCTTAATAAAGTTTAAAAATATCTTTCTTATTTATCTTTACAATTATTTTTTCATTAGGTGTAAAATATTAGATATAAAGTAACTCTATTGTGAGAAGTCAGATAAGTATTTTATATTTAGTAGTCCAGTAAATGCATTCTCGTAAGTCAAAATATCATTTATATACCCCAAAATCATTGGTACAATTTTACAACAATTTTTTTTTACTTTACAAGTTTAAAGGTAGTTTCATTTTTCCGTCATTCAGAATTAACTGCGCCAGATTTGTTTTAATCAGATTATTTGAAGTAAGAATAAACAAAATTAAAAATATTAGTCAACTATTAAATTTTAAATTAATTGTGTGCTAAAACTTAAGTTTGCTTATTATTTTGTCCAAACAGAATTCTGAAAGTTTTCGCCAGATTTTTAAGTATGCGTAAAATAAATTTTTCCTGTCAAAGAGAATTTTCATATCCTGTACCAACAAAAAAGTCAAGATTCAAAATTTTACGTAATATATAAAAATGTGGCGAAGATTAATTTTGAAGTTATTTTAGAAAAACTGTCGAGTCGGGTTGTCTCAGATTTCTTGATGTTAGTTTTTAGTGATGAGCCAAAACGGTAGCTCCTTTAGCGGCCAAAACGACTTGTGGTTGTGCAACGGCTACAACTCGATTGTTTCTGGTGTTGGAGACATGGGCATTAAATCCGTTGACAGCGTCAGAGGTGTATTGGACAGTTCGGACATGACCATCAGGCTCGACAAGAGAGTATTGACCTTGGACATTGCTTCCGTCACGAGCTTCGTATTGAGACTTGTGGTCACCAGTAATTGAGTCAGAGACGGAATAACCAAAATCATATCTTGGATGAGGATCGTAGGGTTCCACTGAAATTCAAATTGTTATTTACAACACGAAAAAATCCGTCGAATACGAAAAAAATACCAAACCTTTAAATGCAATTAAAAATAAAATAAATTCCGATTTTGTAATTGTAAAGAAATCAAAAACCTCTGGTGGCAACAACAGCGGGTGCGGGGGCGACAGCAACTGGGGTTACGGTACGAAGAACCTTAAATGCAAAAAATACCAATAGTATATTCACACAATCGAAAATGTTATTTTAAAAATTAGTATTAAATTAAAACAATTTCTGAATTAAATAAATTGTATTAAATTAATTAAATATTATATTCTGGTAATTAAACAATTTATTAATTAAATTCTCAGTCAATTCTGAATTGAGAATTATATTTATGATTTTTAAAAATTACTTGAGGAGCGGCAACTGCGACTACTTGTTGACGAACAACCTGGGGAGCGGCCGCTGCGACTAATTGTTGTGTAAGAACTTGAGGAGCGGCAATTGAGACTACTTGTTGACGATATACTTGAGGAGGAGCATAAGCTTGTTGGACAAGAGCTGGACCAGATGAATAGACTACACCCCCACCAGGGGCAATCAAACCCACATTTCCAGCATTGGCAACTAAACCCACATTTCCAGCAGAAGCAACGCCGATGATGGCCAAAAGAACGGCACCCTGTAGAATCATGAAACAAAATTATGTTAGTAATATTTTATTTGTATACTTGTAAAATACAATCAAGGGCGTATCTACTGCGTATGGGCAGAATGGGCTTGAGCCCCCCTCTCAGATTTCAGAAAAATAATTTATTTGGCAAAATTTGCGTCCGAAAGCAACAAATTTTGCCATTTATTGTTCTCTGAGTCCTCCCCGGGCGACAGAAGCATGACCATGA
Organism: Pogonognathellus flavescens; assembly: GCA_019776165.1. Lineage (NCBI taxonomy): Eukaryota > Metazoa > Arthropoda > Collembola > Entomobryomorpha > Tomoceridae > Pogonognathellus > Pogonognathellus flavescens. The sequence continues at coordinate 14,386 of JABASD010004116.1, forward strand.
CAAAATTATGGACACGCCCTTGAATACAATAATTGAATGGCGTTTCTAATTGTAATGAGCACCTTAATCATGATGACTGGAGAATCTATAAAGGCTGACTAAATTTATTAGGAACTATTATTTTAAGTGCTTGTGTTGTCCGCTGTTGGGAGTCCTGGGACTGACTATGCCTTTGAAGAACATTTCATTTCTATTTATAATCATTTCGTTTTTACATTTTCTTTGCTTGTTATGGGAAGTCAAAGTCAAAAGGCAATATGAGAAATATGTCAATGTCAGGATTGTTCTTCTTGGCAATGGAGTGACATCAATCTAATGTAATTTTCTAACTAACTACGACTTAACCTATCCAAAGCAATTCATTTTTTCAGATCCTCCATTTAATCTCTATCATTTTCTTTTGGTTTTAAGTTATTTTCCTGCTCAGTAATCTTATTATTGTTTATTTCTCTGATTGTGCTTGTTGTGCAGTCAAGTATTTTAAATTTTGCAGATATAGAATAGAGTAGTGTAGATACAACCAGAATGGCATTTATTTCATAAATAACTGAAACTAGAAACATCATGTCTGCCATTGGAACTATATTATTGTTTATACTTCCTCGTAATTGCATACACTTGTAGTAGTTTAATTTTTTAATGTAATCCGTAATCATTATTACGTAAATTCTTTAGAAAAACCTTGGAAAAACCTACAAAAGTCTTACAGCGTGGTTATGACAGTGAAACACACCACACCTAGCCAAAACCTACATAATAATTGCATCATCAATTGTTGCTGAAAGTATACAACCATTATTTGCGACGATGTTGATGTAAATTCAATGCAGTAGCTAGAAACCGGCTTTAAGTCATGTAGCTAATCTAGCTACTGATAATAAATCGTTATTAAAGTTATATAGACAAGCTACTAGCTACATATTGATTTTTTAGATCGTGTGAGATAATGGCATTCTTCTGGCGCTATACATTCTGCTCATGTGGTCATGTGAAGTCATTAGCAAGCACAAAACGTGCATAAAAAATATCAGGCAATCATGTTTGCGTGCTTTACAATGTTACAGGTGTACTTATGTCTGCAGAGTACTAAACGAACGCCTGTATTATTAATATCAACAGTAAATAGCAACCATCACGCTATTGAGTTGAGAATCTCTCACAACACAGCAAATTGAAGTTAGCAAAGTGAATGTATTGATTTTACTAATGTAGGTAGTATATAGGTATCTAATAAATGTGATAAAAGCTAAAGCTATAAACAGTAAATATCATAGGCAGATTCAATTCAAGCAGTTTCGCTGTTGTGATAAGCGATTAATTGTCTTCAGCAGAATTCAGCGCATTTCCACAGTGAGTGCACAATAAAAAGTTTAGGGTGTTTTAAAAATTAAGTTGTATCTCAATCAACTTTTGATAAACGAACACAAAGCTTTTATTCTAGACCAAGGTATACCACAAACAAATCGCAATATAATTATGTAAGTACAATTTTTAATTTACTCATCTCGCACGTTTATTACGCTTATTCAAGGTTAAATTTAAAGCCTGTGAATTTTGCATCAAATAATAAGCCAGACAAACATAAAAGGAAGTAATTTATTTTAATATTAAGATTAACTGACAGTTTTCTAGAAAATTGGTTTCATGTCAATTTCTTATTTTCAGCAAATGTAATTCAAACGTTCGTTCATAATGAATAATCATAAGTATTATATAGTATTAGTAGCAGTTGGCAGTGGCGTAGCTAGGATTGGTATTAATGCGCGTACGACTTAAAAATAGGATTCATTATTGATTTCGTGATTTGCTTCAGAAACTATCAATAATTATCTAATAGGATCAATTCCAAAATTTTTGAGTGACATACATATATACACCCAGTGCCCCTATGGTATATATGTCCAGGCAAGAATGATTGTTGTGGTTAAACTAATTTAATAATAATAATTCAATAATATAACTACTGCCCATCGATAATAATAGCAATGAAATGAAAGGGTCCATGAAACAAAAAGTCTGGAAGTAAAAGGTGGGTATAAAAATAGCAATAATATAGTTGTAAATATACCTAATAATGAACATTTTTGAATTTTTTGGTATTTTAAAAACAAGTATATTTACTTTTCGCTTGTTTTTTGTAAATTCCCGAAATATCTAGTGTAATAAACTTGGAAAATATGAGTTTGATTAACCTGGGAGATTTACCCGCTTGGCCCCACCTAGGGGGAAAATGCTTTTTACATACCCTGTATATAATATAGGACCCCATCTTGTGGAAAGGGGTTGTATGTGTTACTATACTACATCAATGCTCCCTTCAAAAATGTTTTATCATTAGGAAATTAAATTATAGGAAGGAATAAATGCATTAATGAGTATCAATCAAGAGCGTATCTACATATGGACTTACCGGGTTTGAGCCCCCCC
>JABASD010004117.1:0-16799 GCA_019776165.1 Pogonognathellus flavescens
AAGAAAACAAAGAACACAACCAGAATTTCTTACAACCTCAAACAAACAGTTCGCACCAACGCAGATCTTTCTTTTACAAGTCAGATCTCCAACATATTCCTATAACTTCCATCTGGGCCAAAACCTCATCAATTCATTTCCCTATAATACTCTTCCACTGAATCTCCATTTCCACTCTCTTCTTTTCATACCAAAACATTTTTCCCCATACAAAGTATTATTTGGAAATATTTGATCATGGTATTCTAAAGTGTAGCTGATACGGATAGGAAGATGGGAGGATGTGTAATTATGCATGTTGATGGTGCAGGATTATTAATATTAATGATGCAGAGTGATTGGATGAGTGAGTCTGATTTTGATTGTTGCAAGTGAGAAATCCTGATTTTATTTTTTAGTGGACATGGGCGTACACTTACGACAAGGACGAATGGTCAGACTGGTCCGAATGGAGTCCATGCAGTCGAACTTGCGACGGTGGCGTCACTCAGCAATTCCGAAAGTGTAAATCTCTTCAGGGCTGTCATGGTGTTTCCATCCGAAGAAAAATGTGTAACATGCAGGTCTGTCTAAAAATTATTTATATATTTCCATCCCATTTCCCTTTTCTTCACCATTATCAGCACTAAAATCACATCCATGAGTCCTGCAAACTCCCAAAAATAAAATATCGGTGCTTCAGAGCAATCCAGATCGTAGATGCAGTGGACAAGTCAAATAAACCACCAAAATTAAACATTTCAATTTAAACCCGAATATTGATTCGAATATTCATCAGACTTTTGAAATGTTTCCATTAAAACACAAATGATACATTTTATTTTATTTGTGGGTACTCATTCTACTTATACTAAAATGAATATGTGTGGATGTACATGTTGTACATATGTTGGTGTTGTAGTGTTCCGTTTGTGGCTGTGGGATTATTGACAAGGCAAACAAAGGAAGAATAATTTGTGAAAGTTTTGGTTGAGAAAGTTATGGATTTTGATTTGATATTTGAAGTGAAAGTTGATGATAAGATTAGGAGAGAGTGAGGGAAGTGAAATGATAAATGATGAGTCATTGAATGTATTGAGGTTTTGTTAAAAGTCGAAGAGTGGAGAAGAGGAGCGTTGGCGTTGAGTGCTCCGCATTTTATTCTTTCTTTTGCCGGACGAGAACCACTAGGACGGATGTTTGTAAATTCGGAGCAGTTGTAGTCGTAACTGCACACTAAAGTGGGCTGAGTGGGTGAGTAGAGATAGAGATATCGTTTCCGCGGAATTGGGTGATATCATGGATGTTCAGACTATTATGTCGGTCTTGTGTGAGATGTAGGGGATGTAGTACGGGAAGAAGGAGTAACGGTGATGGAGAACTGCACAACCTCTCATAATTTACGAGGGATGACTGAGATGAGTGATTGCATGTCAATTCAATGTTCACAGAATTTTCCATATTTCTATTTGAGTTTGACTATGCACTTTCTCTCTCTCTCTCCATTTCTATCATCATCGTCTTCTTCTTCTTCTCCTCTTCTTCTTCTTCGTCGTCATCGTTTTGTGTGAATGTGAATTCTTTGTGAGTGCAGCCGTGCGGGGACTACCGCGACTACCGATCCGAACAATGCAAATCGTTCAATGGGATGGAGTACCGAGGAATTGCTAGAACTTGGGAGCCGAGTCAAGCTCCAGACAATTTGTGCGCTTTGACCTGCCGGGCGGAGGGAACGGATTTTATCGTGAAGTTGGCGCCAAAGGTCCGAGACGGAACGAGATGCAGAGCCGGAGCCCTTCACGTTTGCGTTAATGGCAAGTGCGAGGTATTTAAAAATACAATTTTCTCTCTTTTAGCGTAATACAACCACCACAACATGCATCAGACGAATACCAGCAATACTATGACAATCACACAAAGCACAAAAAGCGAGTAGTAGTAGTATAAGTAGTGGTGGTAGTAGTAGTATAGTAGTAGTACGTAGTAAGTGCATTGGGGAGTCTGTGCTATGTGGGTATAAAGTGTAAGTAAAAATGTGTAGTGGGAGAGATGGAGATGGTTTGGGAGATAGAGAAAGGGATTCAAATCTGTGAGAGTGCAAAAAACGCGCTAGACAAGAAAGTAAAACAAGATAAAAGAGAAAGTGCCTGGTGCAATTCCATGTCTATGTATTTCTCCCAACATTTCTGCACCAGCCATTTACTCACTCCGCGGACTCTGTCTCCGTCCTCCCCACCACTCCCGCTTCTCCAGCACAAATAGCCCGATCGCCAACATATCCCCGCCAATAGCAATGGCACTCCTATGACTTTGTGACTTGCAAATGCATGCACTCCGTAATATATCCTTTCCATATAATCATAATAATCATATCATGCTCTCTCAATGTACTACTCCATGTTTATGTCGACTGCAACTAACTGCCCTTTGCCTGTACTCCCAATACCCTACACTGTGTACTGTGTACTAATACTGTGTACTAATACTGTGTACTAATACTGTGTACTAATACTGTGTACTAATACTGTGTATACGCCATCCAGTCTGAAGCGGTGGGATGATGAGAGTGCACTTGTTTTCAGTCTTTTCGTCTGTTTTGCCTATCAATGTGGAATGGAATATAAGGCAAACTCGACTTGACTTTGGCTACAGATTTATCGCCTGTATATACAGGCAAAGGCTACAAACAACTTTTTTCCTTTATCTCTGCACCAGAAACAACACTCGCAGAGACACAGTCAACAAGAACATTGAACATGCAACCAACAACCACCTAAATACGAATACTACGACCGAATACAACCACCCTCCATTACTACACACTCCCTACACTTACACGACTCAGAATTCTTCTTACTACGATACTTTCTTCTATCTCCTATTCTCCGTCTACGACCACTCACTCACTCACTTTAAACACAACAACGGCACAACTACAACTTTACTCCAACTTCCTACTTTACTTGCTCCTACTACAACTCCTACATCCATATATAACACAACACCAACTACATACAACTACACACAACTACATACTACGTACACACGTTTTACATAACCTACAATCATCCAAGTACAAAAACTCCACTTACACATCCCATCTTCCACCATCACACTGCGCTATAGCCACAACCATGCAAAGCTACAAGTCTGCACTACAACTACAATGCTTGTAGCCGCTATAGGCGAGATATAAATACTACGACCAGTCAAGTTGATCTTGTTCAGTAATAAACCCACTCTCTTTCTCTTCTGCAACTTCAATCTTCTTTTACAACCACCACACTACAAACTACAACATACACATGCAATGCTACTACTACTACAACTAACAGATACCTAATACCTACACAGATAGCACAGTGGCATCATGCATCGCTCCTGGCTGGTTTGTTGCAAGGAAAGACGGCGTATTATGTAATGTGGATGTTTTGATGTGAGTACATTGGGATGGAAGTATGTAGGAAATGATGCAAAATAAAAGAGACGAGTGCATTGTGTAATATTTTCTTCTGTTTCCCCAACATTCTGCATAATTTCATTCATCCGTTTGTTGAATGAGAAGAAGATCGTTTGTTTGTGCTCGAATGTGAGGCAATAAGCGTGTCCTGTGCTGTGCACAACGCAGGAAGCTACAGACTGCTGGAATAAGAGAACAAAGCTTTCCTCTTTTAATGAACAAATGAGCCGTGTGGACATTTCGTATTGGAAATTACGCAAACACGGGGAAAGTGCACAGGTCGGATGGAGAAAGTTGGTTTAGTGATGTAGACATTTGCATAGGTATGCAAAGTATGTCTGTTTTTGCATGTAAATGAAGAGTATCGGCTATGGTGCTGATGAAATGGACATGGAGGATGGGAACGAAGCAATGACACGACGGAATAAAGTGGAAGAGTTTAGGAGTCGGGTGTCTGGAGAGTGGAGTGTACGTAGAGACGGGAAGGAGCGTTTAGCGAGAGAGAAAATGTTTTGTTGGAGGTGGGCTGTTTGCCAAAAGAGTGGCCGAGTTATTGAATGTGGAGAGTTGTAAGGAAGAGAGTTGGAGTTGTTGGGACTCGCGAAGGTTTTGTGTTTGTGTGAGGGGGATGAGTCTGGATGAGTCTGGCTGGTCTGGCAGTCGGAGTAGCGGAGAAGAGAGTTACAGGATCATATTTTAATTGTTTGTTTGTTTGTAGTCCGTTGGCTGCGATTTGAAAATCGGATCACCGAAGAAAGTGGACGAGTGCGGAATCTGCGGAGGGGATGGAACGGCGTGTAGTACTCCGATTTATCGATGGGAAATTACTCCTAATGGAAGTTGCAATGCAAACTGTGGAGGAGGTACATGAACATTCTTATATAATACCAATATACTCTCCCGCATGTGCTTGCGGAGTTTAGCTCCGATTATATGATGCTCCATCCACTTATGTTTTATAGGACGGTTCACTTACATGAATTACCTACGTCCGATTCAGTTTCAGTAAACATTGTAATGGCAGTCGTGGCATATAGTCAGACTGAGTCAAGGCAAAGAGAGTGGCAGTCGAAGCAGCAACCAAATAAAATACCGTTCAGCCGCAAGAGTCAGTAAGAGATGTCTGGCTGTCTGTCGTTTCGGACAGAGAGAGAGAGCGAGAGAGAGAGAGGGAAAGAGGAGTGCGGGGAAAGGGAAGAAGTAGAGAAAGAGGTTTAGGTTGGGAAGAGTTGGATGTGAGAAAAAGGCAAGGAAGAGAGAAAGTGAGAGCTTGGGAGGAATGAGCTTTTGTAGTTATTTTGTTAAAATTCCATTAGAAAATCAATAGGTTTCTATTTCCCGTCTGTGATGGACGGGAACTGTCACAAGAACTTAAAGTTACTTTCGTTTGATGGACAGGTCAGCAACCAGTCAAGGTCATTTGCCGAAATGGACTCACGGAAGAGAAAGTCGACCCCTTTCTCTGTAATTCTCAGAGCAAACCTTATCGGACTTTCCAAAACTGCAACATTCATCCATGTCAACCCAAGTAAATTTCATTTCTATTTTATTTTTGCACGATGCTGCAATACGACGAACATTTGTTTCTGATAGTTGCCGCTGCAGTAAGTAGAAGTAAAGTAAAAGTAATGGGGAGAAATAGAAATGAAATGGGAGAGAATTGGAATTGACATTTCAATTTGCCTAACGAAGAGAGTTGTAGAGGAACTGTAGAGGAACTGTAGAGGAACGGAAGAAGAAGAGAAAAAGTTGAAGAGTTGATTTGTTTGTTTTCAGATGGGAAGTGGGGAACTGGAGTGATTGTTCAACAACCTGCGGAGGGGGAATGCGCGTCCGAAAAGTTTTCTGCTCGCACGACAAAAACAAGACGAACATTCAGGTAATCATGCTACAAGAAATTACAAGTTAATAACAACGCTCCGCTCTTAACTTCACAAACACTTCCGACTTACAACACAAATTATGGAAAATTGCTCCTCCTGCAAACTTTTGAGTGATTTGTTTGCAATTCACACGGACACTTGGGATTATCTGAAAGAAAACAAAACGAGAACACCTTTACCTCCTTCTTCCCGGCCACCTCTCTTCCTTCTTCCCGGCCACCTCTCTTCCTTCGTCCCGGCCACCTCTTCCTTCATCCAGTCATCAATTATTAAATAATGCATCGTGTTCGCGTGTTGCAGAGGATAATTCCAGTTAATACTGTCTCACTTTGTGCTAAGTCGGTGGCAGGAAGAGTTGTTCTGAAAGTTGGTGATGTTGAGCCGGGTAAGACTGCGGAGCTGCCAAGTGGAAAGAGAATTTAAGTCTGAGGAAATATGAAAGTAAGTAGGAAAGGTAGTTGATAATGTAAATGTGAGTGAGGCAGACATTATTGGCTGTGAATAAAAAGGGAAGTAGTATGGAGGAAATAAAAGTAGTTGTAGAAGAAGAACCGGAGGGCTGCGTATTTGTGAAGGATGAATTGGTAAGGAAAAGAGTTAGGGAAGAGCGGGATAAAGAATAAGGAAAGAAGACGGAAAACGGACAAGACAATTTTGTGGATTTCCATATCTGTGGAAGGAATAGGACGAGGAAAGAAGAGAGCAAATAGGATTTGCCTACGGGCTTAAATTATATGGAAGAGTATATGGAAGAGTATATGTGTCTATTATGGGAAGAGTTGGCGGAGGGAGGCAAACGAAGGAAGTTGTAACTGTGCAATGCTCAGAGGAGCACAGAGAAGTCCTCTCTATCAATTCCATGTGGACCAAGCGACGAGGAAGAAATATAGTAATCAAAAGATTATACACTCAGGTATGATCTTCAGGCTATTTGACAAAAGACGTGCTCAAGAGCAATTTGATTATTCACACAATCCAACACAGTCACAGTCACTCACAAGTCCTCACAACTACACATACACATATTATCTTAACTCCAAAACTATCTACTATATGCCTATATTATCCCTATATTATACCTATATATACACAGCTACAGCTGCAAAGAAGAAAAGTCACCGTTTTTAAGGCTTTCTTTCTGCGTCCGAACATTGAACAGATCGATGGCTTATTTAATTATAGAGAGACTTGAGAAAGAGACGAGACATGATGAGAGCGGATTGCTCGTCTTTTACTCCGTCTCCTTATTATTCTTCTTATTATTCTTCTTATTATCCACTTGACTCGCGTGGGGGCTATTCGCTACGACGTGCATTCTGTACGTGACATGAAAATATCATTACACCAACCAACACCACCACAATGCAAAGCAACGGGGGACTTTGAGACAATCATCATCATCAAACAAATCAAACCTTTTATTTCTCCGCTTCAGTCAGCCGAAGTCAAGTGAAAGCCAAAGAGAAAGGTGAGGGGAAAGTGAGGTGAAAGTTGGAATTACACAAGAACTAGAAAAATGTTTTGTTTGGAGTCTGGAAGTGTGTTGAAAGTGAGAAGGATGGTTGGATATGCCTGATACATTCTCCGTGCAGATACTAATGGGAAATGCAGCTGAAAGACTCAGCCGTGGAGGAAGGGAGGGAGAGCGGTGTGTGTGTTGGAAATGTGAGATGAGAAGGAGCATCAGAGAAGGAGCATCAGAGACGGGATGGAATGGAGTCGGATGAAACGGGAGAATTCTACTCTGCGGATTTTGTATTGACATGAAATCAGAAGTTGTTTTGCTTTCTGTGAGCCAAGAGACGAAGGCTCGACTTGAGTGAGGAGCTACGCGATGCGTTTGGTTGGATGGCTTATTTATTTGGTTTTGTTTCTGGAGGGATATATTTATTATTTGGAGATATTGGACAAGAGATAGACAGATAGAGACACACTTGGATTTTTCTAATCGGCCCAGACACTCGCTTTGTCTGTAAGACCTTTCTTTGATGCGCTTTCAATATTCTTCTCTGTACTCTTGCATTTCATGTTCTACATTATACGCCTCTCTAAGACCCAGAATACATCAACCGGCAAAACAACCGTTCTCAACAAAACACAACAACGCTACTCTCATTTCGTCTCCGTTTCCTCTTCCTTCCTTTATTTCTCCGTATAGCATCAGTTCCTTGCATCAGTTCCTTTGCATCGCACAAAGCAAAGCCAGCAAAAACCAAATCATCAACGAAAATGTTTTTTATGAAAACGATTCCATTCTGCTTCTGCTAGAAATACTGTCAAAGCAATAAAACATGAAATTGTTTTCAGGTTGCAGACAAGTTGTGTCTTCATGTGCAGAGACCTCTCAGACAAGAACCTTGTAATCAAAATCCCTGTTCCCATTGGCACGTTGGCCCCTGGTCTGCTGTAAGCACAGTCAAATCTCATTCTTGCATGGACACAGAAATCTATTAACGCAAACCATCCCATCAACATACTTTTCTCCAATTAACGTTCATTCATTTCTTGTCATTACAAAAGTCATTACTCACACGCTTTCTCTTCCGATTTCCACATTTCATGCATTCAGCTGCGACGTAAAAGCGGATGTATTCTTGCATCAAAGTTTCATGTTACACCTGGTCACGGTGTTCCAACAGTATGTCATTGTCATTAAATTAGTTGGAACAGTTGCAACATCTCCTGTCATTAAGCAGCATTTGTGAGTCATGTTTTTTGTAGATGGCGAGTCTCTTGATTAACAATTGATTAATAACAATTGATTAACAATTACCCGATTCCTCCCATTTTCTTCAACATTCCTTCCGCTTTGACTTAGTTGATGTTGTACATGGTTATAATGATTTTATGATTGTGGTTGCAGTGCTCTACGACTTGTGGGAAAGGTTACAAGACTCGAAACGTGGTTTGTCGTGACCCTTCAAATCTTCCAAGTTCCTCTTGCGACAAGCGGCTGCAGCCGAGCGACACAATTTCTTGTGTGGACAATGGCGTGTGTGCCACTGAGGAAGGGCAGGGTGGTGGTGGCGAGAGTGTTGGAGCGGGTGGTGGGAGCACGAAGGAGGAGTACAGTGAAGATGTGCCGGTGGCGATTGACCGGAATCACCTCGTCCAACTGCCGCACACTTTCCTCTCTTCTAATTATCCTTTCAGTTTCCCCACGGAGGACGACGGCTACATCGAGCGTAAAAAATTTAATTCTCTTTCTCTTTGTATTTCACGGACGTGCAAAGATTTTGATATTTTAGCGGAACAGACAAGTCTTTGCTTTGATACCTGAAATGGCTAAGAGAGTGTGAAGAATATTCTCAGACATGGATTTAATAGAAGTTCCAGCACAGCACTTTGTGTATTTCTGTTTGTGTGTAGTTTGTATTAACAGGGAGATAGTAAAAGAGTGACGTTTGTTGGGTTTTGTAGCTTTGGAGGAAGTTCCCCGGGAACACACTCTTCCGTTGATCCAGCCGTACCCACCCATGGACAACGCAGTTCTGCTCGATCACAATGCAATCCCATCTGAGCCCACGTAAGCCACTCTTAAGACCAACTCACTCTATTTACTTTCATCATATTTCTTTATTCACGACAACGACGACGACTACTCCTCCCTATCAACGCTACCGAAACGAAAACGACTCTAACGCTCCCGTATAAATACACCGCTCTTCTTCTTTTCCTCTTTTACTTTGCCAACTTCAAAGGGACTTGCAGATGGACAGAGCAGATATGTCTTACCTTTCCTCCTCCAACCATTTACCACCACCAGCCTCTTTAACACTCACTCCTTCTCACAGGCCTCTTCGGCCTTCTGTTCCTCATCCGATTTCCTCATCATGATATTCCTCCATCCATCCATCGTCCTCTTTCCCTTTCCGCCGATTCCCCGCTTCTCCGTTCACTCCGCGCCTTTCACTCCGCTCCGTTTCATCAAATGAAGGAAATGCGAAAAATATTCAGAAACAGATTTCGGTGAAAGGAAATAGGAAATTTCTGTTTCCTGAATGTTCCTGGCAATGGCTGTCCTTGCTTTGTCGTCCTTCTTCTGTCGTTCGTTCGTGTCGTGTAAATGAGCTTCGTGAAGTGACTGTGTGCGAACGGGTGGGTTGAGGAGGCCACTCGCAGTCGCTTTATTCATTTGACAATTGTTTGTGTTGTAGGAACGGCTCTGAGAGACGAGCTGTTTGTGTTGTGTGAGTGGTAGAGGCGTGTAGTTGAGAGGAGTTTAATAATGATGATGTTATCTTGCGTGGGGTGGTAATGGATTTATGATGATGATCTCTGTGGTGATGATTGTGTGATAATATTCTCTTTCTCTTCTGTTCTTGTATTTGTTGACTAATCCCATGACTGGAAATGTTTCTTTTATTTTTTTATTGCAGCAAAGTGAGAATTTACTTTGCATGCGGATGGTTATTCCTGAGGTAGGAAGGATTGATAAAATATACCTACACACAAATAACATTTAAAGTAAACTCAACATTCAATCAAATACTCAAACAGCACGATGACGCACTTTCTAGTGGATGTGCACTTCTTGCGACAACCAAGGACCAGAAACAAACACAAAGTCCTTTTAGTTTTAAAGTCACCAGCCAAAACACTTTGCCTTCCTTTCTGCCAAAGTAAACTTGTTGTTTGTGTAGACTTTTGTGTTCCCTCCGTCTGGGTGTCCACCACACCCAGACAGACAGACAGGGAAGAAGAGAAGGCAATTGCATGTACAAAACAAAGTAATGTGCATGCATGTCTTTAGTTGAGTGTAGAGACTCTCTACTGGAGAGAGAGAGAGAGGGAAGGGATGAGATAAGGAACGCTAGGCCTTTCCGACTGTTTTATTCTGATCCTTTAAGTCTGATTTGAATTTTTACTCGAAAATGTTGCACCCACGAAATGGGGCTATGAAATGCAATGAGTCTATTGCGACCGTGAAAGTACACGGGATAGTTGCTGCTATTAGAATGTTATTACAGCAAAGGAGTTGTATCCAGAAATGCACCTCTCTCTGTCTGTCTGTCTGCAGACTTCACATAGATAATGCTCCTTCTTCACGTGCGAGTGCGAAGACCTAGTCAGCCTAGTCTTACTCTGAGCAAAGAAAAGTAAAGTGAGTGTTGTACTTGCATTATCCTTCCGACTCTCTCTCTCTCTCTGTCTCTCTGTCTGTTCGAAAAGGGATCTCTCTCTCTTTCTTTGTGAGTGGAAATAGCGGAATTATTGTAAGACGAGATAAGGAAAGAATAAGAAAGACTTGAGAGAGTTCGACTCTTTTTGTGTATAAAAATAGGGCGGAAGAGACGTTGAGAGAGAAAGAGAGCGACTTTGCTAAATGGCCAAACACTTTTGCAGATAACTTTATAGGTAAATCCTTTTTTATGACTTTCCGACTCTTGCAAAAAGCAAGCAGCAAGAAAGTCAACCAGCAGCAGCCTCCAACTAACAACGTAGAGCAACGTAGAGAGACGCACTCTTCTTCTTCTTCTTCTGAATGTTCACCCTTCCAATCCAACCAAATATTCTTCTTTCGTAGCCGCAATGTAGGTTGTAGCTACCGTGGCCGTGTGTAGAGAGAACCCGCGGTTTTGTGTGTAGAAAGCGTTTACACGTACACGGACACTTCGGTGTTTTATTAGCGTGGTAGTTTGGTGTGACACAAAGTGTTAGATTCATTTGGAAGCACTGGCTGTGTTATTGCTGTATTTATTTAGCAACTAAGAACTAACGAACTTCTGGACTAGAACTGCTAGAACTGCTAGAACTCTTTCACTTTCACCCACAGAACTGCCTCACTCATATCTCACTTTCACTCAAGTCATTCACAATTCTTCGCCTATTAATTCCTTCACTTCACTTCACATCACTTGACACCACCAAAACTTCCCACATAAATATGTCACGTCAATTCACTGCTCCCGCTCTCTTACTTGTAGTCACTCACCAACCCGCTCATCCGCTAAAATACTTTTTTGTCAACTCCTCTCTCCAGTTTTGTCGCAGAAGAGTGGGGCCCTTGCAGTCAAACGTGTGGCGAAGGAGTAAGGAAGAGAGATGTCAAATGTAAAATATTCCTCGAGTTCTCCCGCACCATTGCCAACCTTCCTGATAAGGAATGCCCCGGGCCTAAACCTTCAGAAACGGAAAGCTGCTTCGCCCGTCCCTGTTCCCAGCAAAATACGTAAGAAATACAAATCATCCCAAATAAAAAATTACGACATTATGACACATTCGCATTTGTGGACGGAGAGAAAGTAGTACGGGTAGTTTTGTGACGGAGGACGACGCCGACATTATGACTCCGACTGGACAATATGGACAATGAGTGAGAGAAAGAAATGACGGAGTGACTAAGAGGATGAGACATAATTGGTTGGGACATTGAGACATCGGCTGCTGCAAGCGGAGGCAATAAGAGAAGCGACAATTCGTACTCATTAAAGACTGGCGAGAAAATGTTGTTTTAACCCCCGGGATGACAAAGAGCAATTGATCTCCATTTGGAGAGGATGGACATAGAGCGGACATTATGGGAGAGCCGGGGAAGACGGTCCGGCGACTGGAAGTAGTAGGGAGACAAAGAGATTTGGGAAAGAGTGGATTTCCATCAAAAGAATTTAATGAAATGACTGCGTTGGTTGACGAATGGAATGGAAGAAAAGTAATAATAATTTTTTGTGTTTTTCTGGTGCGTTTCTTTGGCTTGGCTCGACCGTTGCTTGCTTTCGGGTTTTGGATGTAAAGAAGAGATAAAGAGTCAGAGGATTTGGAGAATTTGTCGGATTCTCATCATGCGGCATTAGCAGACTCGGACTCGACGAGCTACAGGAAAACCATCTCCGTTGGCTTACCACCAGGAATTTCCATGAACGATATGACTTTCTCTTGGAAAGTAATCGGCTATTCGCCATGCTCTGCTTCCTGTCTCGGCGGTAGGCCCAAATGAATGCATCATCATCATGGCACACTTTTTAACTCTTCAAAATACATAGCACATATACCAAACATATTACACCAAACATAGACTCACCAATGTCAGCAATATCTAATAGGCTCTTACACCATACATTATGTACATGATATTATTTGAAACACACTCCTGCAGTGCTATGCATATACAGTCGCTTATAGAATATATACAGCCGCTGAGCTACAGAAGAAAAGAAATGGCTGGTGACTGATCCAAAAGTCTGTAGAGAACATAACGTGTTGTTTTTTGTGTGTGATGTGTGCAGGAATCCAAGAAGCGATGATTCAATGTGTTCGAGACTACGACCAGAGAATTGCCACCCCTGTGTTGTGTATGGACAAACCTCAACCGGATATCGCGACAACCCGAACGTGTAATGACCACTCGTGTCCACCCAGATGGAATGTATCAGAGTTCGGGACTTGTTCAAAAGCTTGTGGCGGTGGGGTCATGACACGAGAGGTCACTACATTAATCTCTCACACTACATAAACTTAATTCGATAATCGTCCTGCTCTCTCCTTCTCCTTCGTCTCCATCTTCTTCTCCATCCTCTGCTCCATCCTCTGCTCCATCCTCTTCTCCATCCTCCTCTTCTTCTTCTTCATCTCCTTCTCTATTAGTTCTCCTTTGCTCCAGTCTGACTTTCTCCTTCCAATTCTCAAGTACTGCAGCTGCACATTAGAAATCCAAATATCCAATGATTCATTGCCCTTCCTTTTGTTTATTTATGTTTTATTAAGCCTTTCGTGCTCACTGACTCAGTTTTACCGCCTCGTTGCAAACGGCAATAATATCATCTTATTACAAATACACAGCAGTTCCCTTCCTTCAACTATAACAACATCTCCATAATATTTCACTTCAATCTCAACTATAATCTACTCACTGCTGCAGTTCTTTTCCTTCGTTCCCTACTTCTATACTATATCTAAACTCTAAACTATATCCCTTTGGCCACTACCTCTCCTATATATGTCTCTCCTTTTGGCTTTGTAGATGTATTTATTTGTAGATACTTGAGATGCTGCATTGATACTTGTGTGTGATGTATGAGGGCGAAGAAGGGAAAAAGACGTGAAGTAAGAAAAAGAATTACATCTCCTATACATATTATGTCTCTCCTTTTGGCTTTGTAGATGTATTTATTTGTAGATACTTGAGATGCTGCATTGATACTTGTGTGTGATGTATGAGGGCGAAGAAGGGAAAAAGAAGGAAGTAAGAAAAAGAATTGTTTGTTTGAGTAGGTGAACTGCATCCACGAGGTGACACGAGGGAATACGGTGATAGTCCCGGCTGGAATTTGTCCGCAACCCGCACCGAGAACGGAGAGATTGTGCAACACAGTGAATTGTCCACCCTACTGGGAGCCCGGAGAGTGGAGTCGAGTGAGTTCACTTGACTTAGTAGTAACGTTGATAGTAGTAACGTTGTAAACATTTCTTTGACATTCCTTTTAATTCTCACTCACTCACTCCGCTGCCGCTGCGACGACTACGATCTCAATAAAACTATTAGCATCTCTATAGCGTTGTTCGTCGGAGACGGAGAGCGGAGAGCGGACTGGGAGTGAGTGCGGCGTTGATACCTACTGCAGTTTATTCTGGTTGGAGTAATGTGGCTGGTGCAGTGGTGGTTGTGTTGTTAAAGAAAGGGAGTGTCGACAAGCAGAAAGAACAAAGCTGCTTTAAATGGAAGCATTTGCTTTGTGGAACGGGAAAGTCTGAGCCAAAGAGAAAAGAGACGGAGGAGTCTCTTCTGACTCTTGTCGTCGTAACGGCAGACGCATAATAAAAAAAGTCGAACAATTGCCAAGAATGTTTTGTGTGCCAAATGCAATCATTTGAGGTTTTCTGATGTTTATGCTAATCGCTTATTGCACCAATGCACATTCATCGACACACTTTTCTATACCGACACGCAAACCCACCGCCTTCCACCAACAATCCCCAATTCTTTATTGTTTTCATATAAATATCGCCAATTACTATTTATGTCCTCATAACATTTCAATGCGAAACCCATTTCCATGCAAAGCGCCTTGTTGTGTTGTTGGTTTCGGATATTCTTTTCAGTTTTGACTGAGCTAATGATGATGATGATGTGTTGTGTTGTGTTTTGTGTGGGAGCAGTGTTCGAAGTCGTGTGGGGGCGGTGAGCGGACGCGGGTTTTGTATTGCAAGCAAGTGGTGGCACTGGGTCAAATCGTGGAGTGGCCGAATGGAGAAGGGCATTGTACTCAACCGAGACCAATGGATAGCCGACCGTGCAATAAAAAAGCTTGCAGCGGTCGTAAGGTGTGTGTGTTATGAATTATTTCTTTTCCACCCACCCCAAAAGCCACAACTCTCGGAACATCCATCCATCCATACTCTCTCGATCCACCACAACACACGCCACACAATATTCCACAACTGCCCAACACTGCTGACCCACCGAAGAAAGCAAAGAGATGATGCAGCGAATGTTGGTGCTG
This sequence comes from Pogonognathellus flavescens, assembly GCA_019776165.1. Lineage (NCBI taxonomy): Eukaryota > Metazoa > Arthropoda > Collembola > Entomobryomorpha > Tomoceridae > Pogonognathellus > Pogonognathellus flavescens. The sequence goes on from JABASD010004117.1 coordinate 14,763, forward strand.
TGTTTGTGGTGGAAGTGGCTACTGAGAATCAGCCATAGAGCTGTGGAAATGGCAATTGAAGTGAAGACGCTTCCATGGCCATTCAATCTTTTTGCGGAAGCATGGGACTGAGTTAGGCGAATGAGGAGAAGGGCAGGAGCAGAATGCGAACTGAGGTAGTTGAGTTGTAGTGGCGGAGTAGTAAAGTAAAGTAATACAGGAGTAATAGAAAAATGAAAAGGAGATTTGTTGGTTGTGGAAAGTGCTGTGCCACGACTGCTCTCTTACTGCTACACTTAGTACACTCCGCTTCGTCTTAAGACTTCACAGAAAGCTAACTGAAGCTGAGTGAGTAGAAATTGTATTTTCTTCTTCTTCTTCTTCTTCTTCTTGTTCGTCTTCTTCTTCTCTTGTACATAATACTTACTGCTATAATTCCATATATGAAGAAAGGCCATTCGAAAAGGAAAGTTGGATCCAATTCCAATCACAGACTTTCTCCTCCTTCGTCATTACTTTTAGCTTAGCCGAGATTCCTACTGTGATGTGGTGGTGGTCTTTATTCGGCGTGCACGAAATATATATCCACCTCAATCTCCGTATTATCTTCATTATAGATTACATAGATATCTATACATTATTATTGCATCCACAGACTCTATAAGCCAAATCTTATTATTAGTCTTCCTTTCTCTCTTCGGGGAAAGTGAGGCAGCACGGAGAGAATGCAACCTGAAACTTTCAAACTTTTTGGTTTTTCTCCGGTCAGATGAGATGCAATGCAGATCACAAGTTTTGACATAAATATAAAAACATGAGGAACTCTTATCAGCTTGTTTTACACAGGGCAGCACGGAGTGCTGGAAAGTGGGAGCTAATAGTAGCGGCTATAAGATACGTTGGGCTTGTTGGGAGTGTCGGAGTTGGTAGTGGTGGTGGTGGCTATGGAGGAGTATTCAGGAGTATTGGACGGAGACGGAGAGAGAGAAAGCAGGAACAGGGAGCAAGGAGAACAGATAGGGAAATGTTGGACTATTAAAGTCAGGGAGTTTGCAAGGGAAACATTTCGACTGAGTTATTGACTTGGGATTGACTCCACTCAACGAGACTTTTCCTTTCTTCAAATCCGTCTCTTATTCTCTCTCTCAAGGCACTCAAACCGAATCCACACTATATCCTCCGCTTTCTCCACCTCTGCTATTCCTATACGAACGGAGTTCCCAGTTGGGCTGGAGCAGGAGTTGGTTATTTGGAGTTATTTTGAGTTAGAGTTGGAAGACGATGATGATAAGTAATAATAAATAGGACAATGGAATGGAGAGTTGCAGTTGTTTGTGATTATTTGCATAGGTAGTTGATATTTAGTGATATTTGCTGACAACTACGAGAAAAGGAACTTTGACTGCGAACAACAGTTGAAAGTGAAACAGGGAAAGAACATTAAGGACTTGGAGAGAGTTCGAGTTGGAAGAGAAAGTTTAGGAAAGGTCTGCTGTGACTGACTGACTTCTGTGACTCAGGACATCAGACGGGAGGAGGCAAAGGAAATATTCCGCAGAGAGAGAGAGAGCGGGCAGATGAGAGAAGGAATGAAATGGCCATGGCAGATGTTGCAGCTTTAATTAGCTGCTCATTTATGCATCGACGTGCTTTTATGTTCATGCGGGCACCTGCCCCCAGGGACATAACAACAAAATAACCATTTCCTTCCGAACACATCTCCATTTTTAATCAACAAATCCAACAACTTTCATCATTATCAACAAACTCCCTTCACATTCTTAGCACACTTTTACACTCACGACTATTAGCCCGATTATTCATCTACTCCCGCCGTCCCAATACTCCCAAACTGCGAACAATCATCGTTCATCGTCCAATTTACCAATGCTGCCACCACAATCAACATCATTGACCAGATCAATGGCCCAAGTTCAACGGTGGTGGAGGGACGAATTCTTAATTTTCTCTCTTGTTCTTTTTCGACTGTGTATAGGGAGTGGGAGAAGACGCAGACAAATTTATTCAGGAAGAATACAAACGGAAGTTGACCCTTAG
>JABASD010004118.1:0-16798 GCA_019776165.1 Pogonognathellus flavescens
GCTGTTTGGGTCTTAAACAAGATAGAAGGTACATAATAAAACTATTACCTACCTAACAAAATTTTGAAAGAGAAATGAAGGTCCGAAGTTTGGTATCTTTTGTTTTTACATCGAGGTACTATGATTACTCAGTTCCCTTTAATTAAATTTGTAATTTAAGTCTATAATCGAGATGAATGGAGAAGGTTTGAGTAACCCGAAAGATGGTCTTTTTTCCGCACTATAAGGGATAGCTGGACTTCGCTCGATTGAACTTTTGTAATCAGCGTGTTCTGGAAAGACAACAAATACATTTCTTAACTTTTACTTGCTGGAATAAAAAAAATTATAACAAATTTTGTTATTTTATGACTCGGTTCTTATTACTGCTAGTATTATGATTACAGAAGTACGTTGAGATGATATTGATAGGTAAGAAACGAAAATAATTGCAAGAAAACTTCCTAATGCATTTTATTGATTATAATCTGTTTAATTAAAGTTACAAGCTTGATTTTATTTCAGTCAAAAAACTTTTGTTTAAATGGAATGATATTTAAAGAAAACTATTACGTACCATGTTCTAAGTTCCTTGCCAATACAAAGATAACTTTCTTTTTAGCTGCACTATTTGGTGACTGCATGTCGGAACTCAGCACAGCACTTTTCGGAGTCATCTTCTTTTTAATTAGTTCAACGAAAGTGGATTTATCTGGAGATGAATTTTGATGACCCTTTGGTAGCATTAAGGGAATTCGAGAAAGTGTCATTTTGAGGGGTACTGAAGATTTTAGGACTTTTATTCGAATCAGCCATCAGCTTGGATTTCATTTTCATCGGAGTAGTTTTCTTAATCTTTCGAAGCATATCTCCATTCACATTCGGTTCCGCGATTCTCGTTTTTCTTTTTTTCATCTCAAATCCTGAACCATCTAGGGAAATTTTACTAGAAACAGCAGCAGACGGCATTGAACTGTCGATATCCATAGCATCGTCACCATCATTTAGTGAGAGTGATAACACTTCCTTTCCTTTCTTCTTATTTTTGTCTTTAATTTTCTTTCCGGGTTTCTCAGAGTTGACAGAATTATCCTCTTCTTCGCCAGAATCTTTATTTTGTATTTCGTCTTCCAGGTAACTCATGTAGTTATCACTTACGTGATCCAATAGTTCATCGTCTTGAAGGAATGCAGAATTATCTTCACTGCCCAAACTATCGTTGATCATAGAATTATCCGAATCTCCTCTTAATGCTTCCCGACGTCGTTCCTTTTTTGTTTTACGTCTTTTTCCAGTGGCAGTGGAGTCAGAGATTTCAAGTTCAAGAAGACGAGTAGTAGCTTTTCTTAATTCTTTTCTTGGTACTGCAGGTTTCCTAGAGTCCTCTCGAGGAATAGTTAGAGGGTATTTGCCTTCGTTAAGTTCTTTAAATCTGACAAATTATTCAAACACAAATTAGAGAGACATTTAGACTAATTATAAAGTTAAATGATACAAGTGTGTATGAAACTTACTGTCTAGCTAAGTTGTACAAAATCTTTCTGTTCTTCTGTTTTATTCCTTTCTGGCCTCCATACTCAATAAGTTTGTTCGCCAACGCTTCATAATCGATTTGTAACTGTGGAAGAATTACATCCACAGCTCCAGCACGTGGATCCAATGGTCCGCTGGGAATTTCCTCTTCCATATCATCATTTCCGTTTAAATCTTCAATAGAGTTTTCGTCCTCCTATCCCAAACCAAGCAAATAATGTTAATTAACAAACCTCAATGATATAGAAATAATATAAAGGGTATTTACAATAAATAGTTATGCCCAAACTTACAATAAAAACATATTTTCCCCCTTTAGATTCTTGGTAATCAATTCCAACGTCACTTTGACGCATCAAAATGATAAAATACTCTTTCTTTGAGCTCGTCCAGCAAACGATCATCATCATTTAAACTGAGTTCTTGTGCAAACGGGGCAATTAGTTTTAATACTGTTGGTGCTTTTAAAACGTTTCCTCCAATTTTGGCTAACTCTTCCATAAATATATCGATAAAGTGAATTTGGAATCCCAGAGGAGCTTTAACAGTGTGTGTCCGTTTGTGGCCTTTTGATTTTCGCTTGCCATTTTGTGGCTCTTCTCTGTTTAGAACACAATGAACAATAATGTCCATAATTGACGACAAACTCTCAACTTTCCAACCAAGTTCGGAGACTTCGGATAAAGTCTTACGAAGAAAGCGACGTATCAACTGAAATAACAAATACACGCGTGATTAATTATATTCTTCAAACAAAATCTTTTAGTATTTATAACTAACTCTTCAAATAATATTTGTCCTTACCATCATATATTTGTCCATCCGAAATCTATCGATCCATGACCATTCCCGAGCCATTGTCAAAATAAACCACTCAAAAAATAGCATCATTACATTGCGCGGTTTCGGGGCAAAAATATGCAACAAATTGCTAATTTGTTCAGCCAACTGTTCCTACAAACACAAATACAAGACACGTTAGACACGACACACACTTACTTTCAGAATATTCAAGAAACTAAATACGCATCAAATGGATGCACAAAAATATACACTTAATTAGTATCTAATAATTAAACATTATTACATCATTATCTCTTTTACGTGCTTCTTTTTTAAGCATTACCTATCAACTATTAAAATACCTACGTAAATAAAAGAATAATTTCAAAAATGTTGTTCTTACTTGTACTAGAGGTTTATCTGACATCCCCATGCAATAAAAGAGAGCCTTCCAAACTCGAATAAAATTGGGTTGGATAATTTCTCTACTTGCTGCAAAACAAAGTTTCCCACATGCATTTTTCTCTTCTTGCAATCCCAAAATCAGCAAACAGTATTGTGAGTTATTAATTTGCATTGACTAATTTGACTATTTCAAAATTACCTGGTTCGTCTGGAACTCTTTTCGTCAGAGCCATCAACCACTTTGAAAGTTTTCTCATTGTTTTGTTTCTTACAGCAGGATCATTTCCAGAAAGACGATGAATCATTGTAAGTTCAGAAGAGCTCATGTCTGTCATTAAATTTGCACTTCCGTTGCCAGAAACTGCAGCCCCCCTGGCAGAAAATTTTTGTGGACTTTCTTCCCCCATGATTTTGTTCGGTCCAAAGTCCAAATATGTATCTAAAAGCTTGCATAATATACTGTGTTATTAGTCATACTCAAATTAAAGATTGAAGTCGACAAGAATGAAAATTACAAATGACTGTAAATAATGAATGATAAACGAATGGAGTTCTGGAATATAAAATTAACGTTACACTTATGACTTAACATTTCAAATTCTTACATTTAAAATTTTGACTTTGGTTGGTCTGCTCTGCTGAAGTTATCTCACTTTATTACTCACAGTTCAGTTCTGCATTGGTCGTGCCCGTGCCTCGTGCAATGTTCGTAAAAGTGCGCCCGCATGCATGCAACAGTCTCTCCCTACAGACAACGAATAAATTCTTGCGTCTCACACCACCAATTGAGGCATTACGAGGATCATTCTCACAACGAACACCTGAAGGTGCAAAATAAAGATGGAAGTCTCGTGGCAGTAGAGATGAAAAATGAAGATTTTAATCTTTTATTTATTTGCTCTCAAATCCCTTTTTTTCATACAAAATGTCATCACATATATGGGAAACTGTCATTCCCAGTTTTTCATGGAATTTGATAGAAGCCACATTTTTACATTCCAGTGCACTGGCTCCGACCAGTCCCCTCCTTCCCATTTGCCTTAGAAGAAATTTCATGCACGTCACAGCATATCCTCTGCCTCGGTAATTCTTGTCAGTAATCAGCATTCCCAGTAACCCGTTTTTATTCGCAATTAGTCCGCTGGCAGCATTTCCATCCACATACAACCCACAACTCAGTCCATTCTCAATCAACAGCTTCACGTAGTCTTCCGTCCCCTCTCGCGTGTATTTCCATCCTCCCAACAACAATTCTAAACCTTCTTCGTCATCCAACGACTTCACTTCCACTCCAGACTCACATCTACACAAAACAACACAAATAGTTTATCTACACTTCTTCCAATTCTAAAATTCATTGCATTCTTTACATTGCACTTCCTTAACAATTTATACCCCCATGAGGAAAATCAACCCTCGCAAGACGCATCTAAAAATGTATCGAAAGTCCCAATAGAATCAAATTTCTCCCATCAGGAGTCCCATACATTCTACTTACCGCATTAATTTCATCATAATCAATAATCATCTTTTTTGTCGCATTGTATTCAAAAGAATTCAAAAGAATGCAAAAGAATACAAAAGAATACAAAAGAATACAAAAGAATACAAAATGGTATATAAAGTCATGAGGGTTTAGTGGGGCCAGGCTACGGTTTTTGACTTCAAACATTGACACAAAGTTTTATGAACTTATGAACACATTAATTTACAGCTTCATTCCTAGGCCTGATTGTATTCCAATGTGTTCTTTCCACTTCTTCCAATCAATTACGCTTTTGAAATTTAATTTTTGGGAATGAAACTAAGAACTTCTTCTAAGAACTTCTTCCAAAGCAAACTAATTGCCATTCTATCTGTATATTTTGTGTCGTGCAACTTCCCTTAGCTATTTTCATACCCAAGTTTATGAAAATGTAGAATAATTTGTATTTCTGGGGTCATTTAAGTCTTGGCAATGGATTTTGGGTTTGAAAGAAACTCAGTTTGAAAGGAAAAAGGATTTGAGAGATTAGAGGAGTACTTAATTTCCAAAGCAGCAGCATCTTGTTGACTCATGTAGTGATAGAGCATGGGAACGACCAGTGTGGAATTTCCTTTGTGCACGGTAGATATTTCTACAATCATGGGAGAAATGAGTCGGTCCAATGCACCGAATGTATACTTCGAATCCCAATCTATGATGGACGTAGTTATGAAAGCCTCTTTCACATTTTCACAGGCTTTGTAATCAAAATCCAATGGCACAGAAATATTCAACTCGTGTCCGAAGTCCTGAGGCAATTCAAAATAAAATAATTATTAATACTTCTCTCAAATTCTGAAGTACAATATGAAGAATATTTACTTCCTTCACAATTTATGCGTGTAAGGAAAATAAATCTGCATCGAAGAATGACAAACCTCACGAAAGTAAATGAACACGAGAATTGCATTTTCCGAAAAGTTGCCGTTGAGAGCGTAGCCTTTGAAGTCGGAAAACTGAGGGGTCACCATAGCCGAGTTGTAAACCTTCATGAGATATAATAATTGTTATTACGAAAATCAAGAAATGATTTCTCAATTGAAAAAGAGGGAAATTTCCTGAGACTTGCATGTGCTGAGCGTGGAAGTCGATTTTGCAAGATTTGAATTGCCGTTGATAAATTTGCAGATGAGATGGACACAAAAGGATCTGCACTAATAATTTCAGTTTCAGTGGACGAGCCTTGTTGTGTGGAAACTGCATTAGCGGTTTGTTCTCCAGATGTAGACATCATTTTTCTCAATCTGATTTCACAGAGATGTTCTTAAATATCTTTACTCTGACCTAAAAATGAAGATCTAACAATAATGACAAAACAAATATCTAAAACTTTACACGTATAATAGGCAATGAAGAATTTGACAGATTAAGTGTTAACGAGATGTGTATGTAAAATGATTAAATGTTTGAATGAAGATTTCATCACCTGAAAAGGAGCGATTGGCGATAGATTAATTGGAAGAACGACTAAAAGACAGTGCAAAGAGATTTGAGAGAAGCAATTCTTTGGACGGACTGATTAAAGCAAAGGCACAGTACTTGTGTGGTTCGTAAATGAGACGTGAATGTTAAAGTGAGTGAGTGTTGGAGTGTTCTTTCAATAATTAACTTACCTAATTCTAAAATAGTTTCTCTTTTATGTCAAGTTGTCGCAAATGAAATAGTCAGTTAACTTTGAGTTTGAATGTAAGTTGTAAATGCAGCTTTGATGAGAGAAATACAAATGACATGTCCTGTGTTCCATTTGATGGAATAAAGACAAGGAATTTTGACTTGAGACAGCACATGAGCTCAAGGTCAAGGTTAAATTAGATTACGCACTCATGAAATAATTAATACTCTCTTTTTACACTATAGACATTTATAATCTGCCTTTAATATTTGTGATATGCCCTATATACCAATGCGTGTTTGTATATCAGAATATTAACACACTACGAAAATATATGCAATTCGCCTGCACTGCAACGTCATGATTTCAGGATCAATTAATCTTGCGTAAAGGTTTGGGGCTACATGCATCAATATAAATAATCATAATTAAACTGCTGCGTTCTACCGTGTCGAACAGATGCCAACTGCTACAAGCCTTTTCTGCTGATGAGTTTGACAATAAACGCCGAGCACCTAATCTTGTGATGAAGTATAATTTCGTTTGACACAATGTATTTTGTACTATAAAAAAGAAACGTTGCAAGATAAATCTTATTACGTTACACACACGTTTTTTTGTACGATGTGTCTTTTTGATGATGACTGAGGTACTATTTGTAGGTGTAAGTGCTTTTCTACCTAATTCTGAAATGAGATTCCTGTAGTTGTTTGGGTGCTAGGAGCAAAATGATGTGTTGTGTGTATGCATCCCAAGTTGCATGGTAGAGGAAACAAATAATTATTTGTATAACAATACAGAATGGATGCTTTATACTCTCAAAATAATGTAACATAATACAAAGCGTTTAAAGGTATTCACTGTAAGTTTAAGCAAGTTCTACTGTAAATAAATCATCAAACTAAATGGCACTACTCCGTATTCGGTGTATTCTTCATTTTGTCTTGTTAATGGTTAAATCCGGATCAGAGGGAGAGCTCGGCATTGACCACCAAAATGTGGCTAAGTGTTGATAACGTTATAATATTATTCTCAAAACCTACCAGTATCTTTATAATAGTAACTTTATCATTTTATTCAAAATGATAATTCTGCTTCCGACCATGTGTCTGACAGGGGGACCTGACTTGCAGTTAACGAGACATCCACATTTGCAAGTTCTGAAACTTCAATTTGAGGAGTCCCAGTTTCCAAAATCTTAACTTCGGGAATTCCGGTGTTCGAACTACCTCCACGTCCCTTTTTCTTATTTTTGTTTTGATTATCTTTCTTCTTCGATTCTCCTTTCTCTTTCTGGTCTGGAATAGCAGCCTCGGCGAGATTATATTTTCGATAACGAGCAAAGTTGGTCAATACTCCGAGGCACACAACCGTCTTAATAATTTCTATCACAATTGTGTACGTTGGACAATCGAGATCCAGAAACGTCAAGGGGTTAATTTTACCTACGAGATCTCCCACCAATTGCATCACGTCGGTACGATTGAACTTGTTGTTACCGCGGGAGCTGCATTCGATTTTAAATGACTTGACCCCCTCGCCTAAATGCTTGGGCAACATGATTTCGAGTGTGTTTATTATATCATCCAGATTAGGCTGCAAATAAATCAACACATTATTTGTCTTCATCTCCTTCTGCTTCAATACGAATAATAGTTTATTTACTAAATTATTTTAAGAAAATACACACTTACACGGCATGTCATCTCAATTGGGAGGAACCTTATAATGTTCCGTGGCTTAGAAATTTTGGTAGCTAACATATCTTCATAGATCTTTTCACTTAGATTCAATGGGTTTTCAAGCTGACACAAGGAAAAAATAATATGTCAATAAATACAAATAAACCTACTTTGAGAAACAACATAAAACAAGAAATTAAAGTATAACTTACAGTGGTGCTAATGAAAATCACATCATCCACACCGGTGTTAGCACTTTCGAATCTATTGTGTACACGGTAACTTTTTAATTCTTGGACTTCTTTTTTAATAGCTGCGTCTACATCATCGTCATCTTCGTCCATTTTCTCGTCGATAACATCTCCCTTTATAGCATCACCAGATCCATCCTCCTGCAAGCACAAAAGTCAACAGTACAAAATATGGCAATCTCTGTTGTTGAATTTGTGCAATTTAAATCAACAATTGCTATGATTAAAACTGTAATCGATAAAGACCACAGAATCAGTAATTACAAAAATATACACAATTCATTAATGATATGATAATAAAGTATTGCTCATATAAAACACAAAAACACTTACAACTTTAACTTCGATGACCATGGGCTCATTCACAGAACAAGGTGCATTGTCAACAGACACTGAACATCCTTCATCTCCACCCCCTTCATTAGACAATCCATGATGTTTAGTTTTGATTGTAGCTGAAGAGGAACCAGGATGCGAACAAATACTTTCACCTTTCGAATCCCGGCTTTGCAATTCAGTGTGGACTCCCTTAGATGCAATAGCTGGCTCCCTTTTATCGTCAAGTACTTCTGGAGGTGCGTACTCGTTAAGAATGCCACACGCCTCAACCACGCAGGTTTTTTTATTCCTGAAGTTTGTGGTAAACAAAAAGCCTTTCATCCCAGGGGCCAGATCACTCCCATGACGACCAGGGTATTGACTTCCTCTTCCATCGGGTCCAATTTGGTTACTGTTAAACCATCCACCGCGGCCACGTCCACCACCGTGACCACCTCCGCTACTTCCCGCTGCTGCCTGCTTCTGGTAATACATTTTCTTTTGATTTCTTTTCTCTTTTGTATTTGGAAAATCTACAATAAAAATCAAATAGTATTATTATTATTATCATAATAATATTTAATATTTTTATACTGCAATGGTACGGGAATGTAAGTAATCAAGTAATTCATTCGGAATTCAAATCTCATTAATGTAACACCGGCACTAAAACTGAGAAGGAAGTAAAACTGGTTTCTTCATCCTGCGCTGGTTATTAGTTGCTGTTTGTTAAATGTTGAATGTCAAATTAACTGGTTGAAGCAAAATCAACCTGACCAATAATATTAATAGAAAACTTAATAAAAGTATGAAATATTTAATAATTTCGTAAATTTAGTTCGAAACCGGAAGTTTGGTACCGGTGTGGTGTTATAAAATGAAATTCGAATTAAGAGAAATTACTTCTACGATAAAAGATGATGGACAGAATTTTCTTCTGCTTACCTCGCTTCGCTGTCAATTCCCAACTAAAAGCAACGACACACAACACAACCTCAACCGCAGTCCTTCCAACACAGCAGAGAAAAGCGAGAGCCGTGTTTGGGCGCCAATTTCCAATCACTCCACTCTTTGGCTTCTGTGTACGGGATACACCACAACACCCACAACCGCGCCGTCCTTCTCCAAGCTAGCACAGCCTGGCATACACCAATGATTCTACGTTGGGGGTTGAGTATGCGTGTGCGTGTATGTTTGTCTAAGTGCAGGCAAATCAAATTAATTGTAGTGACGTCTGTAGTGACGGGTTATTCAGCTAGTAAATCAAAATTTTGAAATTCGATATGTCTGAAGTCGCCACAAGTCGCAAGTTCGCATCCCCTGACAAATAACTATAAAATGCGTATAATATTTTCAAATTAACTAGAAAACCAACCGTTGGTAACCTAACATACTTATGACCATCTCAACATTTCAAATGGCAAAGTGTGCAAAAACAAATTAAACACATTTTTCTTTTATATATTTTCAGTGTCTTAAAATAATCCAAAGGGAAATGTATTTTTACAGCTGTTAGGTTTCCCTTGATTTAATAAAAATTGAAACTGAATAATATTACAAGTTCAAATATCGGACTTTATCCGCATAATTCTTAAAAAATATCAGTATGTACACTGATTTATTTTAAGGATTTAGCGAATTTAATATTTTCGCATTACAAATGCAGTTACATGTATTTAAAAGATGTGTCATTCTCTGTCATCCTTAGCTTTCAATTCGGTCATTTTGGGTCATTTTCATGAATTTGTGTACAAAACGCTATACCAATATTATAATTAGTGGGTACGTGTCTGTTTGTGTAAGTACAGGCAAATCAAATTACTTGACGTTTGTAGTGACGGATTACTCTGCTAGTAATCAAAATTTTGAAATTTGATATCTCTGAAGTCACTACGATTGGCGGGTTCTTAGTATTCTTAGAAATAACCATAAATTACGCAGATGTAAAATAACGCTCCTGGGCTGAAAATTGAAATTTAGAAAAAAAGAACCCCCAAAAATTGCATAATCACCCCTACCCCAAAAAGGAGAGCATTAAAAAATGAATTTGTATTTTACTGCAACTAAGTTTTACATAAGCTACAAGTTGAGCACGGACTCATTCTATTTGGGGAAGTCAATTTCGTGAATTTACTGGTCTCTAAAACAAATACTCAGAAATTTTGAATGAAAACTTCCTATTAATTAATCCCCCAAAAAAATCACTGACTGTTGTCTATTCCAAATTTCAAAAAAGTTAAAAATTGTGCTAATGCACATTATTACAAGCTATACATTCACATTCACATATTTTACATTAGTCCATACAGTAGGCAATATTTCATTTGACAGTCGGTGAACGACACTTTAAAAGTAAGTAGGCATCAGTCAGTTTTTTTGTAATTAATTAGTAAGCAGTTTTCTTTAAAATTCATTCAAAATATGTCACAATATGTACCAAAACCTTTATGAATCAATTGATTTTATTATGCAGCGCAAAGATCGAAAAACTCAACGATGTAGAATACCATGCTACAAATATGTTTTTGAACTTAGACACATATCTGGAATCTGATTATTATGCTGATATTAATTACAATATTATAACTGCTCATAATAGTTAAAACAATATTTTCATTTGCAGTAAATTGTCAGAAAATTTTTAGCTTTTTTGAAATACTTGCAAGTCGAAATTTAAAATTTTGAAAATTCCTTTTTCAGCATTTGTTTTAAGCTATTTTTACAAAATACAATCGCTTTGATTGGGTCACTAGGGAATCTTTTAAAATTGGAAGAAATTTAAGCGAATTTTGACAGTGTTTAATTTCTTAACCAACTTAGAATTCGAAATACAATGAATGTTGAAAACTGTTTTTAGATTTAAGCTCAAAGAATACTTTAAGCACATAAACACATTTATAACACTACATTCTGCTTCAAAAAACAACTTTTGTCGTCCAATACGGTAATGTGTAATTTTGCGTAATTGATAAAATAAATACAGTCAGGTCATTAATATTTTAACAACAAACAATCCATCTTTCAATCTCGCTAGAGCATAACAATCATATTATTTTCCAATTGTGATAAAACACGACTTTTTGAGAATTTGGGAAAGATGGTAACGTAATGCATGAAGATCTCATTTCAAACAGGTCAGGTCAGAGCATCGTCGCTAAGGAAAATGCAGCTTTGTAATAGCGTAGTGTAAGCTTATACAACACACACGCTGCGGTGTCTCTTCTTGAAACTGCCACTCGGCACTCTCGCATCAACCACAACAACAAAACACAACAGCACTACCACACAGTCAGCACAGTCAGCACAGTCAGCATCCAAAACGAACAAACAACTTTACATTGCCATTTTCAATTAAGGTTGAAATTAATATTCTGAAATTGTGAGTTAGTAATTGTTAGTTAGTAATAACAATTAATTAGCTGTTAGTCAGTAGCAATTAACTAACTGTTAGTTAGTAACAATTAATAAGTCACAATTTCAGAATATTAATTTCAACCTTAGTTCAACATTCAAATAGGAACATAATAAACTGAAGTCAAAATTAAACAATTGTATCATTAACTGTTTTATCGTCACAACGTAAGTTTCTATGTTCTAATGAACCATAATTATATTCTGCCTTCACTCCCCTGTTTAAAACAGTTTTCTTGCCCTTGACCTGAGCCCTTGAACAGACATTCAACATTTACCTACTTGTTAGTTGCTACTTGTGAAGTTGTTACCAAGACTCCCCTGTTTAAAACAGTTTTCTTGCCCTTGACCTGAGCCCTTGAACAGACATTCAACATTTACCTACTTGTTAGTTGCTACTTGTGAAGTTGTTACCATGAACAATCAACAATACGATATACAATACTAATTCTATTTGTTTTCTTGTTGTTGTTTAGATTAGACCTGTCAGTCAACAGTTTTCTACGTCCACCGAAGTTCTCCATTCATCATTTGTGTTAAGGTTCCAACTAAAATGGAGACATTGTTTGAACTGAAAAATAGCCCAGACCTTGGTCGTTATCTCGTCGCGAAGAAAGATTTTAAATGCGGAGCGTCGGTTTTTGTAGAATCCCCAATCGTGGTATATTCTGGCACATCTGTTTTCAAAAGATTGTTACCGAAACAGTCCACCTGTCTTGGATGCTTTGGAATTATAAGGACGAAATTATTCCACTGTAAACGCTGCAAGTGGCCGGCTTGTAGCAGACTTTGTCTCAACGTAAGAATCAATTTTCCTCATTCCTCGTTTAGATGATTCTAATTTCTAACACTACTCTTAAGTGAGTTCCAAGCTGTGATAAATAAATCAACTGCTTACAATTACATTTACTGTCAATGTATTTCTAGGATGCAACGCACAAAAAGCTGGAATGTCGGTTGTTTAAATCTGCGGGAATCCTTTGGACACCGGATGTAGTGAAATGTTTACGAATAGTGCGTTCTGTTCTCATGAAGAAGAAAGACCCTGAGGGATGGTCCCAGCTGCTGTCGTTGACGTCAAAATGTGCGAAGGAAGACTCCGATGTCCTCTTTGACGACAACAATACTGAAATGGAGGTGATGCAAAAGTACTTAGAAGAATCACTGAACTTACGTGTGAGCTTACCACTTCTCAAAAGGCTGTCCTCGATTTTGACTATCAATTCATTCGGACATTCGGATGTGGCGTTGAGGTATCGAAAGATGACTTTGTTTACCTTATAGAAGAAATGCCCATTTCAATTTATTCATTTCATTTCCTAATTATTATCTCCTTTAATTTCATTTAACTGTTTCTTTTCTTGTAGAATCCAGTACGGCATGCTGTTCGCGACGACCTCCTTGTTTGCACATAGTTGTTCTCCTAACCTGGAGTGGACAATTTCAAACTCCTATGAAGAGTGTGACGGCAATTGGAGTATTTCACTGCGCAGTAGAAGAGACATAAACATTGGAGAAATGTTAACCATCGCGTACACAGGTGACCGTCTCGACTGCGGCACCGTGGAGCGACGCTATTCCATCGTGAAGTCGTTTGAATTTTTCTGCTGTTGCGACAGATGTAAGTCACCATCTGAACTGGGTTCATATTACTCCGGAGTGAAATGTTGCAAGTGTGAGCAAGGGTGGGTGCTACCCCACTGCAAATGGAACGTGAAGAGCTTCAGCATGACGACTCAGCATATTTGTGATAAGTGCAACCATTCACATTCCGATGCAGATATCTTGGATACTGAATTAAGTTTTGAAGACCGCCTGAAACACATTTTAAAGAAGCACAAGCCATTTAGTGGCAGCAGCCGTGTGAAAAAGTTGGATGTGTTAATAACAGAAGCCACGGAAAAGTACCAGTTGCATCCCAATCACGAACTGGTCATTAACGCCATCCTACAATGGGTGACCGCTCTTGAACTTAAAAAAGTTCTCCTTGGGTCTTCGCAGAAAACTAAAATCCTCTTTGAGAAAGTTATGGAGCGAGCAGACAGAGGCCAATTTGTGTACAAACTCATAGCGGATGATACTCATTACGGTGAGGAATTTTCAATTTTAAACTGTTCAAGAAGTCATAGCTAAGGTCTTCTACATCAGAATTTGCATTGACTTTTGTAATTTTAAAATAATTGTCGATTGTTTTTGATTGCAGCTCTAATGGAGGCCTGTCTAGCTACTTCTATGTGCATATTCCATTTCAAAAGTAACGACTGTGTGACTATTCGAAAGGATGTTTATGGTCGTCAGGAGAAATGTCAACTCATCAGCAAAATTCTGCAGCACATGTCGAACGCGATGCAATTTTTGGAGGGTCGGAATTATGATTCAGATGATGTCAGAATCGTGCAGTCATTAAAAAGACGCTTCGGTGTGTGGAAAAAGCATCTCAGTCACTGTGACGACAGCGGCTCCAGTCAGTCTGTACCAAAGGCAGTACTAAATTATCAACCGAAGGATATCCCAACCGTTATCACCATTGAGGAATCGTCATTTCACATTGAGGATGAAACAAAATCCCGTGCCTAGCTTTACAAAATCAACTTTGTGACACCGAATATACTATAATTATAATATAATAACTATGTATTGATTACACTCACTCTTGTGCCATAGCTATAAGAAACCAAATTGGAAACTGTAAACTGGGAATACGTATTTCTCTATTGATAACGCTCATTATTGTGCTTTAGCTGTACGAAATCAAATTGGAAACTGTAAACAGACGAATACGTATTTCTCTATTGATAACTCTCATTACTGTGCTTTAGCTGTACGAAATCAAATTGGAAACTGTAAACTGACGAATACGTATTTCTCTATTTGCAACACTCAGTCGAGTGAATAATGTCTACCAAAAATATAAATCAACTTTGTGAGAACTATTAATATGAACTTTTGCCCATAGGCAATTTTGATATGATCGCCATGAATAAATAAACAACTACAATTTTCTCTCTGCATATAACGGAAATTACACTATTTGCCATAAATGAAGTATTCTAGTCTCATAACAAAACTTAATCTTCGTTTTTCAATTCCGTATTATGAAACTATTTATGTTTCTGCCATTTTAGTTGGATGCGGACAATGGCGAATTAGAAGACGGACGATGGTTTTTTAAATCTGAGGTGAAATGAAATGTGCGTATGAGCATTTGAAGGAAAATCCTGGTCTTCTGTTAAAAAATCCCAACGAAGATTTTCTAATTCCACACAGTGGTTCTATTGCTCATCAACTTTTGCGAAGTTGGATTTCAAATTATTCTCCTTCACATTTGCAATTTTATTATACCTATATTTGTTATGATAAATACGTCTCAATAAATAACCAATAATACAATACACGTATTTTCTTATTTTGCTGACAATCAAAAATATCAGTTAAATTGATTACATTCTCAAATGGAAACCTTACATAAATCACTTTTGCATGTTGATAAAAAATTAGAAATTGTGCAAGAATGTATTTTAATTTGGAACGCACGATCCTTTTATTGTAGGCAAAGTTGCTTTTGACCTGGCATAAATCCAACCTTAAATACAACTAATAATACTAATAATAATACTTACTTCTATTTTTGATAGATACAGCGAGTGTTATTATATTTAATAATGTTGCTAAATATTTTTTACTGATCAAGGAGTTCAGTAATGACCCATTTGTTGTTCAGCTTTTAAATACTCTTCCTGAGAGTGTGGAAAGCACCGAAAAATTGCGAAAACGTTATTTCAATGTTGTTGATTCAAGTTGTCGTAAAGTTGCTTTATTCAAAAACGGAGAAAGTGTAACGCTATGGAAATATTTGTTGGGAGTCGTGCAAGGAAGCTTAGTCACAAAATGTGGTAGGAAATCATTAATGGTTTATTACAACAGATTCGAGAATTAAAATGACAACAGAAATACAGCTAGTAACAATTTATGTTTCATGTTTTTGAGAAATTGATTTATAAGTTATTTGTTTTGCAATTAACAGAAGGGCAGTCTGATTCGTTAAAAACTCCTTGTGAAATATTGGACAGAACGGCTTTCCATTTGCAAAGAGGAGAAATGTTAGAAGCTGTTTGGGTCTTAAACAAGATAGAAGGTACATAATAAAACTATTACCTACCTAACAAAATTTTGAAAGAGAAATGAAGGTCCGAAACCTCATAAAAGGGGAGTAGGACCCTTATTTTTTATCAACTTGCAAAACTCATGATTCACTTCACTGGTTAAATGACATGATTTTGTGTCGAGAAAAGCTGTATGTAATTAATTATGTTTTACTTGTTTTAAGCTGATTGAACATTTTGTGATTGCAGGTCTTCCAAGAGAAATTTGCAGAGATTGGTTGTTGGACGCTCGTAAGGTTCTAGAGGCGAATCAGACGTTGTGTGCCTTAATGGCCCATGCAAATGCAAACAATAGTCGATTGAATTGATGGGGTGCTAGCCAAATATATTTGGTGTATTTGTATTTGTGTTATTCGTCAATGATTGCAAAATTAGTGTGTTGTCCTTTAAAGAACCCCAACGTCAGAAAGCTCCTAACAATATTTTTAGAAGAAACACCTACACCATTCTCTCTGGAAGTTCGGGTTGTTGACTAAACTAAACCCACCTGGAATTTCTTGAATTGCCTTGGAATTTGATAGTATTTATCCGAGTAATGTTATACAAACAAAATTATTAACTTGTTATGTAATGTGGTAGTATTCCTTAGACTGTGTTATTGTCATTGTACAAACCATTAGTAAGTACCAAAATTATTCAGCAATTTTCTTAGTGTCCTCCATTTACTGTTCTTTTCAAATTGCAGATTATTAAGTGGAAAATAAATTAATTTAATTGGAGACTTAGATATTAAAAACGTTGTAAAGTTTGAATATTGAGGAATATTCATTAGTACGCCGTACCTGTTCGTAGAAGCTGAAAATTCATTTCTTGATATGCCCACCCATTTGATTGACAAGAATGTAAAAAACTGAGTTGCAACTGTATTTAATTTGTGCAAAATGTAGACAAGAAGTTCCTTAGCCGTGTAAGTAAATAATAAATACCACGATGAAAATACTAGACGCAAATCTTTGTATTTAACATAATAGCAACGTTTATTTCGCATTCTCACACCTAACTCAAATATTGGTATATTATGCATAATAATACAACTAGATTTTTGTAATGTTGAATACAGAAACAAAAATTTGTCAGTCAGTGAGGCATTATGAAATTATTACAATTATATTTTTAAACGAAGAAACAATTTTCTC
>JABASD010004119.1:0-16793 GCA_019776165.1 Pogonognathellus flavescens
AATATTTACTATTTACTCACCATCCAATTGAGTCCAGATGTTCCTCCTGATAAAAATTACAATTGATTAAAATAACACTTTTAGCCACAATCGTTTTTTAAATCAAGGGCGTATCTAAAAATAAAATCTGGGGAGAGCAATATTGCCCTAGGGGACAAAATGAAAAAGAATCATTGACCGCAGGTAAATCTTTTTCTTGTAATCCGGGGGGTATGTGCCCCTAGTGCCTTAATTTAGATACGTCCTTGATTGTAAATATATTTAAAATGTGTGAATTTCCTAGTAATTTTTATATGCAAAGAAAAAATTCTAAACTCACCTAACATTTTCCCTCGTGGCCAATGAGATACCTGCAGGTGCATTATTATAATAATCATTATTTTTATTACGATTAAAACTTAATAATTTTAATATACATTAAAGATTTTGTATTAAAATGAATTGTTTCAATTTGGACACCTAAAAACAGAAAATCTCACGTTCAAGTCTCAGTCTCATGCATTATTCATTGCATTCAAAGTTTGCAATGAAACTGGACCAGGTTTGTCAATACCTTACCTGTTCTTTTACACCTTTGCAAGAATTCTCTTGAACTACAGTTTTATACATCCAGTCTGTGTCTGGATACCCTAATAAATCCATGGCAAGTCCTGGTATTTGATTTAACGGTGAAGGATCTCCACCTGCCTCTAATAATAACACTTTATTGTGTTTCGCGAGTCTACTGGCCACGACGGCTCCTGCTGAGCCAGATCCCACTGAAATTAACAAATCCATATTATGCATTACACATACCAAAAATGTCTTTAAGAAACCATAGAATTTAATATTATTTAAAATAGTGACAATTTAAAAATATTATATGCAAAAATAACCTACCCACAATAAAATCGTAAACTGGTATAGACTCATCCTCCTGAAACAAATTACTTGCAAGGTAATCACTGTAGTAGCTTAAAAATCCATAAAATGCAACTTGGAATGGAGTTGTGATGAAAAGAAAGAAGATTATCCATCGACTGATCATTTTTATCTACAGCCAGACACTTTCTATGCTTAATTCAGTGCAGTCGTTGATAATTCAGCTATACCCTGCACATAACACATATAATATATATCACACTATAAACTTTATGTGTTAATTAACTTAAAGATCAAATTGCACTGACAGATGACAGAAAATAATACCTAGTTAAAATGTAAAGGATATTTTAGTACCTATAGTATATGTAATAGTATATATAGGTATTGACGAAGTTGCTGTACTGTGATATCACGTAGGATTGTGTGAATGTGCTAAAAATTCGTTAGTGCAAACCGCAAACTGGAAATACATAGTAACAAATCTGCTGAGCTTGTATACACCTAACACCTATGTTACGCATATAGTAGGTAGGTACAGTGTTTGTTTGTAAATTGTAAGGCATGAAATTATATAATGTAATTATTATTCATTTAGATATTATGTTACCCTCAGCTTAAAAAGGTTTTCCTTGTTGGAAGCTGTCACTTTTACAATTACAAAGTACCTATCCTGTCTACTACCATTGTACTTCACAGCAAACATTAAACTTAACATTAAACCCTCGAAAGACCAAGGTCGTTTAGTTTAAGAGTTAACTTTACCATATGATTATAAAAAAATGATATTCTAACCTATACTATAATATAGGTATTCACAGTAATATTTATTTTATTGTACAAAAAGTGGTCGTACTTTGTACTTCATGTATGTAGTATATAGAGGTACAATAGGATGTTATAGGTATTAGAGTTTTGGAGCTGCATCAACTCATAAATATACGTTACATGGGGCATATTGAAAGACTAACTGATGTAAGATAAACTCATTCATAGACTAAAGAACTTATAGATACTTACAATACAGTATTTATTCCTATCCTTTTTAGATCTTCAATAACAATCTACATCGAATCACATCCACAGTATTAGTATAGTACTGTAAAAACACAGATATGTATGTAAAATAATATCTGTGCTCTCGTATAATGTATAGACAAGGATTTAATGTAGTTTTTACTCTCTCTTTATATGGCACTGTCAGTAAGAACATGTTCTAAGCAATGATATTACAGATATGACCATCATAATCTTGAAAGCTCGAACTGAATATAAAATACCTAGTCTCAAAAATTACAGTTCACATTTTGTACTTACATAGGTAGGTATATATCTTATAACATATTATACTCATACAAACTAATTCTATAAGGAAAATCTTTTTAGCTAGTATTACACAAGATCAGACGAAATGGCAAAAACAAGACGAATCGTAAACAGTCCTATTTCCATGTCTGTGATAAACAAATTGATGTATCCTTGTTTAGCTTGTTTTTCAATTCTGTTTTCCTCGACAGACTGCTATTTTTTGTACATTCTGCGTTTTAAGTGGGAAGTGATTTTGTGCAAGTACAATGTGATACTTATAATTGCACCTATTTAATATTTAGTATACAAATAATAGTGTATATTTTCAAAATGTGGCCCAAAGTTTTTAATTCATAACCACTAGCCACACCATAGTAGGTACACAGAACACTAAAATGTATATAAACTGTGAGACTGTCTCACAGTTTATATACATTTTAGTGTTCTGTGTAGTAGGTATGAATAATTTGTTGTATTATATTTACATTTGCAAGTGAGTCATGTTGTGAGATTTTGTCTGAGGAATTATTAAGCTTTTACTCTGAACGTGAATGTTTCATCCTGTCATTTCTTTGCTGTACCTTTGTCTCAGAAGAGAACGTATATAACAAGAAATATTTTAGCAACATCACTAGCAGGTTTTGATTTAGAATTGTCATGTATTACGTAATTTAGGTATATGCCTACACAATGCCTTGTAATTATGTTGCCTATAACATATACATAATTTCATTAGATTTGGTTACCATATTATAAAAACATTGTCCATGAAATTCCACTGATCATCGTATGTGTATCATTATTGGTTTTTCTATACGAGTAGTACAAGGAATTACAATAGTATTACATTAGGAATTACCTATGTATAACTTGTTATTGTGTGCATCATAAAGTCTGGTATTCGTAAGTCGTAAC
Source organism: Pogonognathellus flavescens (assembly GCA_019776165.1). Lineage (NCBI taxonomy): Eukaryota > Metazoa > Arthropoda > Collembola > Entomobryomorpha > Tomoceridae > Pogonognathellus > Pogonognathellus flavescens. The sequence goes on from JABASD010004119.1 coordinate 3,085, forward strand.
AAGAGTCAAGAATTATCTATGCTATGTATGTAACTATTTAATAGTTTTAACATTTTCAACATATATGATGTGAATTTATTTCCATTTGTAGAAAGGGCGGCTTTACATTATAATTAACAATATCAATCACTTTGTTACAGTACAGTGAATAATAGTTAATTGCTACGTATATGGTTTAGCATAGTACTTGTAAAATGATTTTGGATGCCTTGGCCTTGGCCGATGATGCCATGTATATGAGTATGTGGGTCAGGAACTTTAAGTAGATACTCTAATGCTCAAAAGATATCTTCTAGAATAATTCATTGAAAAAAATGAAGATTTTTTCCTTAGGTACATGACTAAAATATTTTATTTTCAAATCGGAACTTCTGTATTATGTAAATCGAACAATAGTTGACTCTTAATCTGTTTCTTAAAGCTATGAATCGATTAATCCCAAATATTACATAACGATTTGTGACAACAACAGATAATATGTATTTTATATTCACTTTGAGTATATTATTATAAATGTAATGTGTGTTAAATCTCAGGTAAGGTAATTTAAATCATAAAAACAAATAAAATGGGATGATGTTTTTCAACCTATGTCATTGGAATCTAATCTATATATTCTAAACTAATATTGAAATTCAAATTTAGAAAAATCAACATTTTTTGTTTGTTTCCAGTATTGAATGCAGCCATGTGGCCACAGCGTTGTAATTTCACCTCTCGCATCCGCATACCATGAACCACAGTCTGTACTTCCCCATACAGTCTCCTTTAAATCTGCCTTTAATTTTTTCATAAACTCTTCTTCTGCAGACTCCTTTAATGTAAAAGTGCGTGCGCCTCTTTGCATCATTTCTTTTATCACAGTCATAGTAAAGTTAGTTTGGCACTCAATTTGGAAGATAATTGTATTGTGTCCAAGACCCTGTTAAAAAATTAATTAGAATAATTATTAGCGGATTTTCTATTAATTTTAGGTCTATTAGTAGTATAAATCTTCAGACAAGAAGACAATCTTCCTGTCACTTAAATGAATTAAACAATACTAAGTTTCAATTATTTTGACAGATCTTACAGTGTTTGGTCCCAAAATAGAGAAATTATTGGGAGCGCACGCACCAACTATCCCGTAGTACGACTTGGGTCCAAATTTTTTCCAAGACTTTAAAACATCTTCACCATTTTTGGCTATAATTTCTAATGGGGCAAAGTAATCTTGTACTCGGTATCCGGTAGCAAGAATCAAAACCTTAATTTAAAATGATTTTCTTGATTGAGTTTCATGAGGCTATAAATATTCTCAATTCTCCGAAGAATTGAAACATTTTATATTTAAAAATAGTACAATTACTACTTACATCGATTTGCTCTGAGTTGCCATCCTTGGTGTAAATGGTTTTACCGACAACTTTGTCAATGTGATCTGTATGTAGTTTCACATGAGGTCGAGTCATTGCTGGGTAATATTGCTCTGATGGCACAACTCGTTTACAACCAAATGTGTACTTCGGGGTTAAATCTCTCCACAATTTTCGATTGTCCGGAATTTGTTTTCTTCTCCAGCGCTTTGACTCTTTAATAGCTATAAAAGCATTTAAACTTTAAACAGTTATATAATATTATGGAATTATCTTTTGTAAGATGGTAATAAATAAAGGTAGTAAAAAACAAAAAGAAAATAATGATAATAATATCCAACAAACCTAATTTATGTATGATCGTATTTGGTTTGAACGCTGCAAGCATAATTATTTCACGATAGAGAAAGTAGAAGCATCTCACTAGCCACATTAGAATAGGAAAATATGCGAAAAGTGTTTTGATGAAATCAGGATAGCGATATTGATATCTTGGCATGACATAGGCAGGTTTTCTTTGGTAGGAGTGCAATTCTTTGACTTCATTCACAATATTCGGAATTATTTGAAGTGCCGAAGCTCCGCTTCCAATCACAGCTACTTTTTTGTTCTGCAAGTTTAATTCAGGGTCCCACTGAGCGGTATGTACCAAAGTGCCTTCAAAAGAAAGAAATTCTTTCGGAATGTTTGGGACACGTAAAGCTCCCACACAATTAATACTAAAAATAAAAAATTCCTGTTTGTTATTTCCGCAATAAAATAGAATTTCTTTAAAAAAATACATTTTTACAACTTTAATTGCTTACAAACTTACATGATATCAAACATGATCTCCTTTTCCACAGCTTTGGCATCTTTATGATCAATTATGGTGACAATCCATTTCAAAAGTTGTTCATCCCACATTATTTTCCTTACAACGGTATTGAATTTCACATGGGGGTACACATTGTACTTTTCGCACAAAGATTTCAAGTAATTCCATATCTCCGGCTGACTTGAGAAACTTTCTGTCCAATCTGTAATTTAAATAAGTATAAAAATTCACACAATTAAAATGAATGTACAGTACTATATGCAAAATATGATACCCATAGTTTCTTACTGGGATTTGGTTCAAATGAAAAACTGTACAAATGACTAGGGACGTCACACGCACATCCAGGATATCCGCTGGTAAGCCACGTCCCACCAATATCATCATTCTGCTCAAACAAAGTAAAAGAATCTATCCCCAATTGCTTTTGAAGTTGAATTGCTGCGTTAATGCCGGATATTCTGCAAAATTAAAATAATTACGAAAATGGTTACTCGTAACAATTCATCAAAAAGCCTACACAAAACAAGTTAAAGACCATTAAAAATCTAATAATAATAAAGAAAAAATATCATAATTTCGTATCAAATAAAAAAAATCATTTACATAAAATGTATGTAACTGAATAAATAAAAATAAACAATACCCAGCTCCGATTATTCCTATGTCTGGCTTTCTGTCGGAAGAATATTTTTTCCCAGGCATCTTCAATTGAGTATAATTTTATTCACTTTGTTTATGTATTTACGTTTACGATAGATTTCTTATGCACTTGCACGGAGAAATCTCACATCTCTTCGCAAAACAATGTTTGAATGTAAACAAACTTCTAAAAAGTTGTATGTGTATATTTTATATTCTCAAACCACGTTTGTATTATCATATGTAAATAATAAAAGCAAGTAAAATAGTAGTCAGGTATTGCAGCATCGAGTGAAGTGACGTAACCTTGAATTGGGATTTTCAACTCTTTCGTTCTATACCTAGGTACTTTGTATTATGTACAATTTCTGTGGTTCCTCGCGTCTATAGCATTGAGATTGAGTGCAAGGGAAGTTCAGCGAGTTACGTAGTGTAACAAGGAAGACAAGGATATTGATTGTTAGTTTGTTAGAATCTTTTAGTAAACTGTTAAACCCAAAGGCATATTAGAAATTAAATACAATGACTATAACTACCTACATACCTATATACTTTATTAAGTAATATATTTTGTAAGGTAGGAATTACCCATAAATGCACTAAAAATAAAATAATATTTCACACTCTTTGGAATGAGAGAGTATTTTGCAGTTTGCCACACACACACTCTGTCCTTTTAGCACAAGTATTGATTTGCTTCTGCCTGCTGCACTGAAATGTTTCTGCTTCAGAATAGAGTTGAATTAAAATTGTGTGACTCTTTTTTTATCTGATTTCGTATTATACCCAGCAAGTATGTATTGTGTAATACTATGAAATACTTGAGTGAGATATGTTTGTGTAAAACTGGCAGTTAGTTCATAGCTCTACGTATTGTTAATAAACAGGTTTGCAATGCAATTTATATAAAAGTAAGGCTGTACATTTCGTTTGCATTGGATGGAGCAGAGTAGTGTGCGACTGTTGAAGCACTTAAGTACATTATATCACGCTTTTATATTGTATAAATTTTTATCTTAACTAACTCACTTGTAGTGTAATGTCGTTAAATGTATATTAGTTATGTAATATGTAGGACAGTAAAACTTATTCCTATACTAACGTGGGAATTTGTCAATCTATTCAAACAGAGTTGCTTGTTATTGATAACATTATCAGAGCTTGTGTGGAGTGGACTGAAACATTTTGCTCACTGGTTTTGTTGTAAAATGGCAAGGTTAAATATAAAATCACACTTAATTTCATTAATTTCATATTTACATGCACTAGTACTTACTTAAGGTCACGGTTATATTATTAATTCCTATATATGAATTATTCATCATCATTTTTGTCATAAAAATGGGAACGAACGACTGAGTAATCTTTAAGACTGACAAGTGACAATGAGTAATCAGTTTTTCAGGCTGACTAATCTTTCAGTCGATAAAATAGTTCCTAATAAAAGCTGTAGACAGAAAGCAAAAATACAGTTTGTTTTAAACTCACAAGTATTTGACAGAATAAAATATTTACAGAACATTTATTTTTGTCCTGCGAAGATTCTGGGGTATCTATCTCTTCAAATTTGGATAAAAACGTCATAATATTATAAAAAAAATTTAAAGTTTACACATAATATTCAATTCGCATTAAAACGCGCAATTAATAAATGAATATACAAAATTTGATAATAAAATGTGCGAATTGTTTCAGCTCTAGCATTTACCTAATACAGTACCAAAGGTACCGAAGAAGTCTATTCTATAAATGTTTTTAAATATTTAGTTTGAAGTCTGAATTAATGGATGCACAGTTATTTGCAAAAATATAGCACCTAAATGATATAAGTTTTTTGTACAAAATCTCAAACTTTCCGTAGCACTCGATTCACAGACTAACTTTTCAAACATAAAATAAAACCCTTTCATTATATTATGATGTAAACTGAAAAGTGAGCTGTGAGAGATATTGATAGATTTTCACAATAAAATAAATCATAAATCTATTTATTGCCTAAGGAATTTCATCTCAATGGTAAAAGTACAACACAAATTATATAATTTTTTAACAGTATTTCAAGTAACTCTCTTAAGATATTGGTTAATTTCGAAAGTAAGAGTGGTAGTCTCTGGAATTCGTATTTTGGTAGAAAGGATATTTCTTACGGTTACTTTCGAACAACACAGTTTCAGTTGGCCGCTTTATTCCCGTTGCTTGATCGAAAACCCGCTTTTCAGCAACAATTTGTGGTATGTCCACATTAATGCGTCTTCGACAAATATATTTCCTCCCGATGCGGTATAATGTGTCTAGGCTGTATTTAATCTTGGGTGGTCGACTTGCCTCTGTTGGTTTAAAAACGGTATTTAGTGAAATCAACTGACAGTGAGTGGTGAGTCATGAGTCACATAGCGAAACAAACAGTAAACATTAAAAATGAATTATTAGGAAGTATATAGAGTAATAGATTAATTAATAAGTTGCTGAAATCAAATTAATGATGACTAGTACCTTTTAAATCTTTTATTAGCTTAGCCAACCCTTTTTCTTCACTGCCATAACACGGCATTCGTATATGTTCAAAAATAGTCTTGACACCCATTGCAAGCGCTGCGTCATCCTCTATCATTTTTTGTATATCCGTGAAGTCACACTTCATGAGAATGAAAGTAAACTTAGAGTCATTAATTGTAACATGGTTTTTACTGATTCGATGATGAAGTAGTTCTGCAAACCGTTGCAAGAGACTCAATTCAATTGACTTTGTTGGAGAAAGTCGCTCAATTTCTGGGATGTTAACAATTACAGGCTTTCGACAAATATTTTTCTTCCCGATGTCATATAATTCTTCTCGGCTGTATTTGATAGGGGATAGTTCGAATGACTCTGCTGATTAAAAAAAGTATTTAGTAAACTCCACCTAAGCTGCAGTCATGATTAATAAAGTACTCCATTTAATAATGAATAATAAATAATACCTGCATTGTTCTTTGATGTTACACTTTCTATCAACATTTCCAAGCCTTTTTCATCATCGCCACAACCAATCTTTCGTGCATGGCTAAAAATGGCTTCGACAGCCGCCGAAAGTATTGCTTCATCCTCTAGCATTTTTCCAATATCCGTCGGGTCACACATCGTGAGAATAAAAGTAATTTTCCAGTCATAATTTGTAGGATGTTTTTCCCAGATTCGTCGATAAAGTACTTCTGCAATACGTTGCCCGAGACTCCATTCAACTGACTTTCTTGCAATACTTCGCTTAATTTCTGGGATGTCAATAATTATAGGCTTTCGACAAATAATTTTCTTCCCGATGTCATATAATGTTTCTCGGCTGTATTTGACACGGGACACTTTCAATGACTCTGTTGATTTAATAAAGGTATTTAGTGAACTCCATTTAAAATGCATTCATATAATAAAGCCGCAGCGCAAAAGGAAAAAGAAGTATTTCATATTTGGCAACAAAAAATAACGCTAATTTAAAATAATAATAATAAAAAACTACTTAAATTAAAAATGAATAAATACCTGCTGATCTGTCCTGATCGATCTTTGACGTTAAATATTTAATCAACATCGTCAAACCTCGTCCATCATCGCCGCAACCAATTTTTCTTGCATGGCTAATAATAGTTTCAACAGCCACTGAAAGTGCTTCGTCATCCTCCACCATTTTTTGAATATCCGCAAGGTCACACATCTTCAGAATAAAAGTAATTTTCCAGTGGTAATTTATAGGATGCTTTTCCGAGATTCGGTGAAAAAGGATTTCTGCAAACCGTTCCCGGAGACTCACACTCAATTCAATTGAAGGCGACTCAACAGATTTTTCCTTCGTACTAGATTCAACAAATGGTGCAAGTGTCATCATCAGATGTCAGAAGATGAATGACAAATGACAGTGACCAAGAGAATACGAAAGGAGGACGTAGAAAAATTGGGACCGAAAATCTAACAAATTGAACCGAACGATTAATCAAAGTGTAAATACGAGAGCCTCAACAAACTTATATCCACCTTTAAAATTGTCTTCGTCCTTCGTGAATGAAAAGCATTCTCGTAGTTCGCGCTTCGCTTCGAGGATCTTTTGCGAAATTGACACAGAGTGTGCGCAGAGTTCTCCAAGTTATCCCAATCCGTCTCAATCTCATAATCACCTCGTTTGGCACTTGAGTAATCTTCCGGGTGAGAATTATTTCGTCTCACGCATGTCTTTAATTTGCCATGTTTATGTTTTACGATTTGCGCTGCTGCTATATCCTTGACCCACAAGTTTATGTTGGAATAATTATTGGAACATCATCGGAACAAGGCATCAAGGGCCATTTCGTATAAATTATTAAACTGCATCGACGACGAACGACAACGTTTTCTTTGAAGACGGAAATCCACGAATGACGAAGATAGTTCAGGAGTAGAGAGTCCTCAAGGTAGAGTCATCCCTTCAACAGATCAACAAACTGGAGGCTGCCAGTCACAAATCCAATAGTTTTCTGAGTTCATCAAGGGGATATGAACGTATGACGTAAGCGACACTCTGATCCGAAAATAAAATGCAAGCTTCATCTACCACCGTTCCCGTGTCGCAATTGCCAGCGGTTCCATCTCCAACACCATCCGAATCTGTAAATCCTGTCAAAGGGCAAATTCCTTCAGGAAAGGCTGCAGGTCCTGTGAAGTTCAAGTGGCCGCAATGCAAGAAGACTTATAATTCAAAATGGAAAAATGACCCCTTACTAAAAACTTGGATAGCTCGTCATCCGGAAGATGATGGTAAAGTTATGTGTTATTTTTGCCAGTCAATAATTCGTGCACATAAAAACGATCTGTTGGAACACACTCAAACTCGGAAACACCAGAGGAACTTCATGCAAAATTCTACTTTCGAAGAGTACAACCAATTCGTAATGGAACTGAATAAATGGCGAAAAGAAACCAAAGCTACGTCAAAAAGGAGACCCACTGTAAATAATTCTACATCCACCACTACTACTAACACAACATCAGATGTGAAACCTCAAAGTTTGACTTTTGTAACTGCTGCAAATTCAAATATCCCTACTTTAATCACGTCTACTGAAAACAGCTCTGAATTTCTCAATATAAATAGTGATGGAAACGGAGTTTTAGGCGATATGCTGGATAACGAAGAATTTTGGCAAGACAGAGATGAATACATGAACACGGACTCTCCGATGAACCTCAGTAATAATGGAATGAACATGAATCTGAGTTTAGAAACTTCGCCGTTCCCCACGCTGAAAAATACTTCAATAAATTCAACCCGAAATAACGAAAATTGCATTCAAACTGGACACATAAACGAATCTGCTCAAAGTTTAACCCTGCAAAGCTATACCACAGAAAATAACGGCATGTTTAATTTTACAGCTAGCAATGTCATCCAAGCAATTCAAGAAGGGGCATTTACTTTTGGAGAATTATGTGCTGTTGCTAAAGCTGTAACCACTCAAATAGAATATTCTTTTCTATTGTCAGCTCCAAGACACGCTCACAAATCACAAGTGTTAATGAAATATGAAATAAGTAACTGTGATCACATAATTATCTACCTCAACATGTGTCATACCAGCCACTACCACCATAACTACAAACTCAAGATCAAAATCCAAGTTTGAGTTTGACTACAAGAAAGGTGGAAGAACGATGCGTTTTAGGGGAAGAGCAGCTGCGTCTATTGTCTATGTCTACAACGTAACAGAATACAATGTAGTTGATCGTGAATTTAAATCGAGGTAATCAGCTTGCCATATCATATATCCGGGCCCTCGAAAAGTTCGGGACCTCGGGACCTTCACGCCCTTCATTCCCCGGAAAGGAACGTAATTTTTCTCACTACCGAATAAAATCGGGATGATTTTTCAATTACGGATCGGCGGTCCCGGGAGGGGAAGAGGGAAGGATATTTCCCCGGTCCCGGGAAGCTTGGAACATTTCGCGTTTCGAGGGCCCGTATTTATCATATCGCAAAAATGTCAACGTTCCAGATATAAATAGGAATTTTGATGTTAACATCCTAAAGTTTATAATATGAGCCATGAGCGGATTAATTAATGCAACATCTTTCTTGTAATGCCTAGGTACTATATGCGAAAATTCTAACTAAAATTCAAAAGTCTAAAACTTCATGAATATGACAAATAACTTTATTCTCACGATGATATAAAAGGCCATGGCCTGTTATTACCAGATCATATTATCACCATAATATCATTTCCTGCACTTTTCCTGACTTGCCAACTGCCAAGTATGTGTCTGTACGGCTAAATCCACCTCATTTATTATGTAAAACATAACAGTTGATATTTGATATATGCGAAATTGAATGTTGGAACACGTGAATTGTGAATACATACTTCTCTTACTTCTCTTACTGAATGCATACTTCTCTTACTGAATATTTGATATGGTAATATAAAAATATAATACCTTTTTTAATCAAGGCAATGATTTTCATAAATCCGTTTTAAATAAGCCGGACTGTAATACAATGATTGGAAGGATTGAATGAAATATGAACGAATATTATAAGTCATTGGAATGTGCAGAAGTTTGCTTGTAATTTTATAGTGATAGGAAATGTAAAGCATGTATATAATTAATTGTAAATTGTTAATCCATGGACTGATATCAACAGAATTAATTTATTAATTTCAATTTACAACATAGCCGCAGTATCTATGCTTGACTGATCTAACTATATTATAATCAATTAATCACCTTTTTATCTGTCACCTTACTTACAATTTACATAATAATCTCCGTAATATCGTAATTAATGTGATTTACACTTTGAAATAATTTAATACATTTAGATAACGCTAATATAATTCTTCCTTCCTAATTTTAGTATAAAAGGGGGAGTCATTCTGTCGCTTACCGTCCGAAAACTGTTTTGATTACTGCTCTACCAAACCAACCATGGCTGCTTTTAAAATTCAATGGGTTATCCCACTCTTGGCATTTGTGGGCTTAACTGCCGGAGCAAGTGTTCACAATTCCACGAGAGCAACTTATTTTAACCCTATTCACGACATGAACTGGCCAGATCCTTACGTGTATAAGCACACTGACGGTTTTTACTACATGCCCAGATCTGAAAACAACGGATTGGCACTTTACAGGACAAGAACATTGTCCAACTGGAGAGATGCAGAAAGAAGTCCTATTTACCAGGCAACTGGAAATTTGGGAGCCGTGTGGGCGCCTGAAATTCATTTCCTAGAAGGGAATTTTTACATCTACGTGGCAATGGAAACCGATGGAGACAATGCCAATCACAGAATGTACGTTCTAAGAAGCAATAATCCAAACAACCCCATGGGAGGATGGTCTACAGCTTACAGGTAAGAAAACTCATCAGGTGTTCATAAGAAAGACTCATGTTATAATTTTACTTTTAATTAACAAATGACTAATTGTTTAAATAGGATTTTTGTTCCAGAGGAGGATCAGGACGTCTGGGCAATTGACGCTACCGTTATGCAATACTCAAATGGACGTCTGTATTTTATTTGGTCGGGTTGGCCAGAGAGAAACTCCGGATTTCCACAGAATCTTTACATTGCCTCTATGTGCGATCCGATGAGAATTTGTAGTGCTCGCTCCCTCATTAAAACAGTTGACTACCCCTGGGAACAACATGCTGCTCCTTTGATCGAAGGCCCCCAAGTTCTTCAAAACGCAGGAAGAACTTTCATCGTTTATTCCGCATCTGGCAGTTGGACCGCGGATTATCAATTAGGAATGATGGGCATTGATGATGGGAAAGATCCTTTGAATTACGATAATTGGTGGAGACATGACCAACCAGTTTTCTGGAGAAATGATGAGGCTGGCGTTTACGGAGTTGGACATGCTTCTTTCACCACTTCCCCGGGTAATTAATTAGGTTTTCTTAGTATTTAGTAGAAAATACCACTATAATTTTGTTTATTTTGTGTGTTTGGTAAATATTATATTGTGGTAACGTTTATTTGAAGATGGAACTGAACCTTGGCTAGTCTACCATGCTATGTCACAACCAGATGGTGGATGGGAAGGAAGAACAGCCAGAATACAAAAATTCGGATGGAATCCAGACAACTCTCCTGCTTTTCCCAGACCTAGTGGATTTGGAACGCCTTTGGAAGGGCCTAGTGGAGAATAAATTAACCTGATCTGTGTTATTTATAATTGTACTGTTTCGTGCTAAACAATATTTCACGCAATAAATCTAATTTTTCATACGAAATTCATCGTAGAAATAACCATTATTTTTTTATTGGTCTACCATCCTGCATACATAACCGATTTTTTAGTAATTTAAGTTGTTTAATAATTAATACATTTCATTTTTCTGAGCTATCTGTATAGTGAATAATTAAAATACATACAGATGAAACAGTCACAAATAATGTAATGCGTTCAAAACGAATATAATTATAAAATATTAGATTTGACGATTAATCGGCAAATCAAATTAATGAAATGAAAATCATTATTTTCATAACCTTATGTTAGTATTGTTTCATAGATCAATTTTTATTAGCATACTTAGGTATAGTAAAGTATAGTGTTAACTCAACTCACAGGTTGATCATTAGATTTGACTCTGCTTCCTGATTCATAATTGATTTAAATAAAAGTAGATTAACAATTTTTTAATAAGAAATATTACATCATGTTATGTTACAATGTTACATTGAAACATGAAAAGATTACCCTTATCAATGCTTACATGGTTTTATAATCCTGCCTCCTGCACAATAAATCCAATAAATTACAAATATATAATAATCTCACCTCATGTAATTATAAACAACATTGATGAGGTTGGAGGTCGCAATGGTCACATTAAAGGTGTGTCGATGTGGGACGACCCAAGGGCGTAATTAGGATTTTGAAATGGTAAATATTGCTGAGAGGTAAAAAAAATGAGCTTTTGTGAAATAATAACCGCTTTATTCGGAATCATGGGTTAGACTTTAGCCATGTGAGCTCACCAAATACGCCTTTGTCTCAAAAAGTTAGTGTCCCATTTTTGTAATTACTAATTTAATTACACGTTGTGTGCCCAATAGGGAATTTTATATTGAACTTTGAACATTCAGTCAGGTATCTAAAAAGTATCTGTGTAATTTCATAAATTATTTCACAGTTTTTCAAAAGATTTTGAAGCATGTTTAACAATACTTTAGATCCAATGACGTACCCAGGATTTTTCTTTGGGGAGGCACAAGGGCACAACTGCAAAAAACACAAAAAAAAGGTTATTTGCTGCCTTCGACCGCAAATAACATCTTTATTTCCAGAATTTCGAGGGTTAAGTGCCCCCAGTGCTCCCCATCGGTACGTCCTTCCTTGCTTGGTCATAATATTGCAAGCAGTTTAATGAAAAAAATCTTAATGAATGTGTTATTTATAAGTGTATCTGCGTGACTTTAATAATATCGACGATTTAGTTTTAGGTGAACACTTGAACATCCAAATGGCTTAATGGATTATAATATTATACGCTTTAAACATTTTAAAGGGCTTGGCTTATGCAAATGTTTCAAAATCCTCCGGATTGTGGTATTAAAATCAAATCAATAATCCTGATGAAATGATTACGTTAAACATAAAAGACATCTGTCAGATACAATATTATCAGTTTCTTCGTTGTAATTAAACAATTTTAAAATATTAGTTTATTATTTACAGACTCAACGAACATAAATTAATGAATAACAAATTACAATATTTCTAAACAAACGGAATATATTTAATATACTTATAATATTTGTCCATTTTTATTTTTTTAAATTAAAGTATGGCAGGAATAAACACCTAATTAATTTTCATTCGCAACAAATTGCCCGTATTTAATGTGAGTCAACTTAAAAACTATGCAAAAATATATACTGCAATTTAATACAGTTTTTACCATTTTATCATCAGACTACATTCAAAACCGTTAATTAAGCTAATACATTAATTGAACGTATATAAGTATAAGTATTGCCAATTTTAACAGGCAATTTGTTGGCAATTAATTTATTCTTAGTATCATAGTTCGACCATACCGAGAATACCGACTCGACGACTCCACCAACATGGCTGTTTTCAAATCTTTTGTTCTTCTTTTCACATTTATTTATTTAGCTAATGGAACAAATGTTAGTAACTCCACTAGAGCCAATTTTTATAACCCAATAGAAGATTTTAGTTGGCCAGACCCTTATGCTTATCTTCATACTGACGGTTGGTATTACATGCCCAGAAGAGCAGATGACAGAAGAGGAATTGATTTATTCCGATCTAGAACTTTAAGTAATTGGCGAAGCGCAGAGAGAATTACAGTTTACCGAACTCCCGATGGTATGGATGCAACGTGGGCTCCTGAAATTCATTTCCTTGAGGGGAATTTGTATATTTACCTTGCAATTCAGACAAATGGGGACAATGCAAATCACAGAATGTACGTTACAAAATGCAATAATCCAGATAACCCAATGGGAGGTTGGTCCACAGCATACAGGTATTTCAACTTACAGTAAAAACAAACATGTCAATAGAATTATTATTTTTCAAAGTCACACTAAATTGCTTTACTTCGTAAATGAGTATCTACGGCAGTTATTATTATCTGTTGAGAATCTTTTTTATACATTACATTCCAAATTGCAATTACAATTTTTTATATACATAATAGATGTTTCAATTTTTCCTCCTACCTGGTCATACATTTTAATACTTCAAAAAATTGAATCAATTTTTAAAATTGTACATTGATTTTATAATTTTCACAAAAATTATTCATTATCAGTGGCGTATCTAGATATTTATTTGTAATGGAGGGGGGCTCAAGCTGTTTAAGGGGGGCTGAAAGTCAAGAAAAGCCAGCCGTCTGACAACCCCCCTTT
>JABASD010004120.1:0-16784 GCA_019776165.1 Pogonognathellus flavescens
GTTTAGAAACAGGAGTTATACTCAAACGTTAACAAGTGAAGAAATATGTAGTATGTGTGATATGTATGAAAATGAAGATTTATACCATTTCTTCTTTGAATGTAAATTACATGATAATTCCAGAAGTTTGCTTGTAAACCTCTTACCAACATCAGAGATAACTAGAGATAATTTAAACGTAAAGCTTGCCTGTTTGAATAAGGAACATACATTCAAGCTAATTAATTATGCTATTTGTAGTTTAAGTCGGCGAAAATTGAAAATGGAAATGTTGAATGGTTGAATTGAATATTGCATTGATATTATTATTCGTGTAGTTGATATTATGTCAATTAAGTTAGTAATTGTTAATTGTCTAATTGTAAGTTAATATAAAGTTCATATTATGCAGCCGTATATTATGGAAGTGCCACTGCAACATATTCTAACGTTAAGCATTTAAATTGTTTTGTTAAACACTGATTGTAAGTCAAAATTGTGTTCTATGGGATCTTTTTCTAAGAGAACTAAATAAATTATTACCTACCTACTACACAAATTATATTGGCACACAGCTAATAGTATTACAATTAAAACTCAAAAGGCGAGAGATATTAAAGGCATTAATTTAATTGTTTACCTCCTATAAAAGAAAAGTACTTAATTAGATTAATGATATTTTTCATATCTAAGAAAAGTATCATTCATTTTAGGTGGGTATCTGCTGACGTTCGATTAGTTTGTTCGAAAACATAAAACAAAGAAGAATCGACATAATTCTTTTATAAATGCAAGCGTAACGCCCAAATGACGCAGTAACTTGGAGTGAAGTCCAGTGTCATCTGCTTATCAGTAGAATTGAAAGTCATTCTGGATGTGTTCTTGTTCATTATATCTTCTTTGTATTGGACAAAACTGACAGGATCATCGACAGATTTAAGCTGTTCACAAAAAATTGATACGAAATTTTTTAGTAAATTATTTGGGCAACTATGTTAAACAGATTAATTTTCCGGTGGTTTATTACCTCACGAGTCATATTCACACAAATTTCGTACTCGACATTTGATTTGAGACTAACTGGATTGTCGAATTCAACTTCACACATCTGTAAACATTTCGATATTTTCTTCGTGCCAAAATTAGTCCATTCACCCACTGAAGAATCAAACAAAGCAATATGGACTGTTACATCCGTCAAATGTGAGTAGGATAGAGGCAGTACAATAGCAGCAGCTATTAGTTGCACATCTCCTGTGTCTCCAATAACTTTAAAACTAGGAAAAAAATAAATTAATATTACTAAAATGCAAATAGATTGTGATGTGCTAGTGAAAATTTAAAAAGTTAAGTTAATTTAACCTATCAATAGCCCAAATAGTATCAGACACGTATTTTGCCATTTCTAAGTCGCATATTTTATCTATGGAACAAAATATAAATTTTTTTCCGCGTTTTTCGGTTCGGTCTTCATCAAAATAATTCAAATTCTTTGAAATAGAACATCTGTCCAAACGATATATAAATTTAAGCTTATATTGAGGGGAATTACTTTTATGACACTATTTATTGAGCATTATATGCAGTTACCGTTTTTCGTCTGAGGAGGTGAAATACTTGTACAGTCGAATGCATTCGCTTTCACTCAAAATTCCACTGGGTTCCACAATATCGTTAAAATCATCAAGCGACATTGCGGGATATCGGACTAACGGGATAGCATTTTTCAACACAGCTCTAACATTTTCGATTGTAGTATGTCTCTTTTCCTGTTCGCATTGGTGACTTCCCCACCTAAATTACATCAACACATTAACAGCACAATAATACAAATAGCTAAAAATGTGACAAAATAGTTCAAGGCCGAATATGGGTTCCTGACAGCCGCACCCAAATCACGTGCAGTAGTACATACTACATGCTGTACAACCTCATAAATAAATACTCGTGAAAAAGAAAAATTAGTAGAAAGAAACCAAAATACACCTAATTCGAGCGTAGAGCAAAATTTTAGTAGGTTTAAATTTTAATGTTTGTTTTGTTGAAAAATGCAAAAACATTCAGCGTCAGTTTAAGTTCTAAATTTTTTGGTAGTGGAGCGTGCACCCTCTCGGTGCCTCCTTGAGCAAGGGCATATCTATATTTTCGAAATGATACACGAATTTAGTGTATTTTTTGTTGTTTTACGCTACCATCTTTCACTCTACTCTAAAAAGAGTTATTTAAATAATTACTTCAACATAGCCTTGAAGACATCCGCTTCGAATTGCAATGATGGCATGTATTCCAATTTCAAAAATTTGCAAAAGTTATCTTCAGAAAACTCGAGAAGTTGTTTGGAATCCAACAATCCACCAGCATTTCTAGATCAATCACAAATATATTAATAATTGTTGCCAATGTCTTGCTACAAATATATGATACACTATATTATAAATTATTATTTTTCCATTTCGAACTTACAGTTCAATGAATTCCCATGATTTTTCTTCCAGTTCCTTGTTATTCAATAATAATGCAGCTTGGTAAATTGTTACAACATTAACATTGCTCAATCCAGATTGCAGTACTTCAGCACAATGTTCTGACAGTTCTGCAACGTCGTATTTATTTGCAGCGAGCATCGTACCGACTGCATCTTTTACATCCACATTCAAAACTCCTGTGTACGCGTACTGAAAAAAACATCGTTGTTTTTGTTAACAATTGTTATTTCTTATTCAAACGGTTATACTTTAGATCCAACCTTTATAATATTTTTCATCCCAATCGGACACACGTCAGGTACATGAATTTCCAAATCTTTAGGCGACTTATCTTTTATTCCACTGGTAGCCTGAAAAATATAATGAACAATAATATTATTGGCAAGACTGTTGATGAAATGATGAATATATATTTCATTTCTAAAATATTTTCTCTGCATATAACAATAAAATTCATAAATATCTTATTATTGCCTCAAATAACCCATTTTTGCCGGATTTTTTGGGGGCACGCGCTCCCGAAAATATTTACCTGACTATTTACGAGTGCACCTGCCGTAGTTGTTGAATTTGGGTCAGCAATATCAGAATCATTTACTGATTCCTGAAGTTTTTGAGGATTATGTCTCTTGCTGAACATTGCTTCAAATACTGGAGAGGCAATGGCCAAAAATATTTTATGGCAGGATATTTTCTCCTGATTGTCTTCTCCTACCACGAATGTGACGTCATGAGGAATATCTAAAAGGCTATTATTGTTCAGCACAGTCTCCATTCGCTTCTGCCAAGAATTCGCATCGTTTCTCCAACACATTTTGCTGCTTTCAAATCACTCCAAATCTGAAATCGCAAAAAACACACCTTTATCATTTTTCTTGCCTATTTTCAGTAGTCGCTCTCTGTAAGGTAGACTTGAACTTTGAACTTAAATATTATCTGTTACTGACAAAGATCAAGCACAAAGGGGAACAAGTATTTTTATTTTTTATTTTATGAACCGACACCAAATGACAAATGATGATTGAAAGATTGTACTTACAAGCTCTGCTGAATGAGATTCTGATTCAGCAGAGCTTGGAAGTACAATCTGGATGATTGATAATCAAGATCATAGATCAAAGAGCAATAAAACCATTAGTCACTGTGACTGAAGAGTATCCTGATGCAAAATCAACTGTGATTGTTACGCAAATAAATAATTAACCGTAAAATATACCTGTTTTTAAACATACAGTTGAAACTTTGAAAGTAAATCGAAGTTAAATTATTTGTTGCTTATCAAACTTATCTCGCGTTCTCTCGCATTCAATTCAAGTCAAAGTAGCCGCATGACCAAATGGAAGACAAATGCATTCATGATGCCCCAAAAAGAAACACAAATTGTGTCAATACGCCCCAAAAACCATTAATAAATAGTAATAACGCTGAAGCAGCTCTGTGCTTCAATTACTGATCAATTGGTATGGAGTGTGTACATTAATATAAGTATAGTAATTATAATTGCCTAGACTGAATGGGTTATGTTATTACATTATTTATTTATTAATAATAATAATATTAATAATAGGTTTTCTTTGTTATTTCACAAGTCAGTTCAAAGCAAGTTTTTACATACGTACAAATAGTACTAGTTTAGCGAAGACTAAAATACCATAATATGGTAGGTCCAACAATTGGCACTGCGAAATCATCACCACGTAAGTATCGTATCACCAGTGGACAATTACCATCATTCATCATCGTCACATATACAATTATTTATTACATCTCGTTCGATACATTTAAATAGCGGCATTTAATGTAATAATAAAAATATACGAGACAGAAGGTTAATAATAAAATATACAGAAGCATTCTGTCAGTCGATTGAGTCCACCAGGCTTTCTTACGACGGCGGCACTGATGGTTAGTTATAAATTCATACTGTGGTACTTATTGAGATTGAAAGAGGCGAGGATTCGAAACGATGATAAACAAAGACAATGAATATACTAGAAATGAAATAAAAAACTCTTATTTACAAGGTAGGGGCAGACTCACAGACTAGACTTCCTCATCAATACTGGATATTGCAAAACATGGAATCGGTTCGGTTGTTTCACTTGACTCATTGTCAGACACAATTCTGCAGTACTACGTTATATATTGAAACATGAGACGAATACGGTATTAAGCAAAATACCTACAAAAATATTTGCAGTAGGAGTCGAGGCTGTTTGCATTATTTTATTGTAAAACTGGCATTTGTCCATATGACCGGTCATTTAACAAGTCAAGTCCTCATGTTTACGAACTAAGACTTCAGAAAACACAATAGAATGTGTTTCTTAATTGATTGCATCATAACGTAGTTGTTTGCATGATTTCATTCTGTCTGTCCGTCCGTCCGCCTGCACGATAACTGAAGAACGGTTTGAGATAATGGCTTCAAATTTGCTGAACGTATTAGTGGAAGGTTTAGTTTGAGGTTAATTTCATAAAGATGGGGTCAATCGGTAAAATTCTTCATTGCCTTTGACACTTTAGTTTTAACTTTATGTTCTTTGATATATGAGTGCATAGAACCCACCACAGAATCTAAAATCTTAAAATTAAATGACGAATTGGAATGATTTGATTACGTTTCCTATTGTATTATGAACAGGTGGCTAAACTGATTCGATTTATTATAACAATTGAAAAACATTAATAAAATGAAATATTTTTATTTCCTAACAGTGCATTCTTAAGTTTGACAGCTTGATTGAAATGTTGCGTAACTGCGTTGTTTATTTACAGATTTATCAGACTACATAATAAATACAGCTAAACCGTTCAATTTCAAGGTGAGCTCCACTCTATATGCTAGGGACACAAAAGTTTTGTCTCATTGCAGCCATGCTGAAAATAAAAGAGAATTCACAGGGTTTTCTGCTGCGCGTTGTAATATTTAGTTCATTTCTATTGTTAGTAGAATATATGGCCAGCAGTGGATAGAAGGATTGATAAGATAAATATTAACAATACTTTTGTTAAAACACAATTTTGCAATCTTCATTAAACCCGTGACTAAAATATTGAGAGCATAAGCGTAACTTACCCAGGTTTATATAAACAGCAATTTATAAATTAAAATACTTGTAAGCATGAAACAGGCAAAACATAAGGCGTAAGTTTTTTTTTTACTTTTAAGACGATTTTGAAATCCTTGCTGGAGAACGATTTATCGATTTATTACCATTGCCTATTTGCCTTAGTTGTCCTTCTATTTGAAATACGACGCATTTCAATTTTTAATTTTAGGTCGACCAGGCGTTACAACTTTCAATACTACAAATAAATTGCCTTGTTGTTTACGTGTTGGAGTGTAAGTGTAGATTTTAAAGCGGGCGATTAACTAATGTGTAAATTATAGATTTTAGATCTGCTGAATTTGTCTTAGAATGATAGACAAATATATTTTATTATCAGTGAGACTGTTTGTCATACTTTACGGCAAAAGTGGATTCTCTCCGTATGATTGGCAATTTTACGAAACTGGAATTCCACTAAAATGTTTTGTGGCTAAAAAGAAGTGGAGGAAAGTCTCATTTCTCTTCGGAATTTTAAATGTAATTTTCACAATGATCTTCATGGTCTTCAAGATGTACAAAATGAACAAATTACCCCTCGAAGAAAGTTTAAGACACATCATACCGGATATTATTGGCTTCACTTCATTGTGCCTTGGATTAGTAGCCATGATTTCAATGGGCAGGGATTTGACGGATTTACCCAAAATTATTAATATGGCGCTTCGCAGTGACGCTTTCTCGGAAGGTTAGTGCATTGAACAAAAATCGGAAATTTCTAATGTAATTAAAATAAGACTGATCCAATTAAACAACAAATAATTAAATATTATATTTAATTTATTAGTATTAGTACAATTAAATTGAACTAATTCTTGGTTAGGTTAGGTTAGTATTGAAAAAAATAAATTGAATTAAATTAAATTAAATTGTAAAATTAAATTGAACAAGTATTGAAAAAAAATTGAACTAGTATTAAAAAAATAAATTGAACAAATATTAATAAAATCAAATTCAACTAGTTGCAGTAAAATTAAATTAAAATAAACACCAACAAGGACGTACCGAGAGGGGCACTGCTCCCCAGAAAAGTGCAAAAAATGTCTAAAAAATAGCAAAAAATCGCCACAATTTTTGCCTTGTGTTTTTGGGTTATTTTTGACTAAAGACATAATTTTTCTCTGCACTGAATTTATTGTGTGCCCCTCCCAAACAGAAATCTTGGGTACACCCTTGAACGCCAATTAAAATATGTAAAATTAAGTCCAAGTAAATTAACATTTTTATTATTCTTGTATATGAATAATGTAAAATAATGTTAATAAAATTTTTGAACAAAAGGCTTTAAATATATTAATAAATAATTGTATAGATCTTTACGCCGTCGAGAGGAAGACGGTGAAGCCGAGTATTTGGTATTTATTGATTGGACTATCCCTGTGCGCTCTTATGTTTGGTTTGGCCGCCATTGGGATTTTATTTGGACTGCATGTTGCTTTGGTGCCATCCGGCGCTTTCCGATTCTGCCTCGTCTCAATGTTTTCATCACACCCTAAAATCTACAAAGACAATATTGTAATCCGGGTGATTTCTGGCATTTGGATTTTCACAGCAGCGATTCAAATGCTCTCTGCAATTACTCTGTATCTTATTCTTGCAGCAATATTATTTACATCACTCCATTTCTGGTTATCTTTGGTGGAAGGTATTGATTGTCACGGTGCCAGAGAAAGATTAATTTTCAAAATTTTGACCATTTTAATTGAAGAGGTGAATCGGCACGGCGATCCTTTGATTTCTTTTCTCTTCTATTCTGGACAAGTGTTAGTTATCGTCAGCTCCTTTGGAACAATTCGTCTATATCGGGTTGCGGAAATGCCGGGTTATTTGGTGCTACCAATATTCTCCCTAATTACTGTAGGAGTCCTGTGTGTGGTGATGCCCCAAGCAGCCTTCATCCATTCTTCGTCAACTCGCTTGATAAAAAGATGGAAGAAACATGCGGATTTATACAATAGAAAAGTCGCCAAAAGTTTCAGACCAGTTAGACTGGAAGCACGACCTTTTTTCTTTGTGAGTGACACAACCACAATCGCAGTTCTGGCAACAGTATTGGATAAAACTGTCACTCTCCTAGTTTCTTATAAGTATAACTAGCAAACCGGCCCTGCGACGCAGGAAAGGAGCAGTTACCCTAAATAGGGGATATCCCCAGACGGGGAAAGTCTTCATTTGTTAGTTCAAACAATATTCTGCAGTTTGCTTCAGTTTTGTTGATTGCGGTAATAATATTCTGCAGTTTGAAGACTGAGAACTGTTGTAAAAGCGCAGTTTGTTGTCAGCTGACAGTTTAGAGCAAGCTATCAGACTATAGCACCAAGACAGTGCAGAGTTGGCATTGGCATGCAATGCTTCTAAATGAGACTGCACTGCTTGTATTATTAAGTCTTGAGTGTATTGTAAGTTGCCTGAGATGAGACATGCGCAGTGTGGTACCCACATTCCGAAAGAGAGAAAGAGAGAAAGAGAGATACAATGTCATCTGAAATCTTAGTAAGTAGGATACCTTAAACACGATTATCAAAAGAAAAAAATTGTCGGAATTCGCATAGGTAGTGCACAAAGTATTAGAGTGGAAATTAATTTTTAGTTTACTTAAAGTGACAGCTTTTGGAAAATTGCAACTCATCATTCTATTCGGCTGACTGATTCTGTTAGTCTCCCCGGCACAGAATCTTTCATTTGTCATTCTTCACAAATAATAAAATATTATTTTCCCAATGACAGCTTACACTTATATTCCATTCAATCTTTTCCTACAAAGGGTTAATTTGACTTTTTAGTTACAATCAAATACGTAGCCGGGGGGTGCACGTGCACCCCCCATATTATGTGAACGTACACTAGATAATTTTGGAGCCTTCTGAAAAACAAGCCATAAGTATAATGCTTCAAAATAACAAAAAGTAATACAAATTTTCGCGCTACGTGCGAATTTATATTTTTGTGGTTAATTTAACCCCAATTTTGTTCCAATTTTTCGCGCTACGCGCGTAAATGTCCATTAATAAGCGTAAGATGACCGTGTGACCCCCACAAATGGTAATACTAGCTATTCGCCTGATTAATTACATTAAATTGCACCCATTCACTAAATTCGAAGCCTCAATTCACAATAAAATGAAGGCATGTACCTGTTTTTACGGCTGTGCACCCACTCCCCCTGCCCCCAACTTTCAATCCTGGCTACGCGACTGGTACAATTACAATGTTTATTCGTTGACTTCATAGTACATTATTATATTATTAAATTATATCACTGTATTCATAAATCATAATATAACAACAGTTTGGTACTACAAAATAATTTTATCAGTTTCATTTACTTTTGCACTTAAATACATTTTCATCATTTGCTGTATTCTTAATAATACATATGCAATTATTATAATAAGTTTAATTAGACTTCTGTAGTATTATACAGTTAAGTTATTTGTACGTACTACACGTTCTGATTAAAATACAACTATAAATGCATAATAAATCTTTATACACATACTAATTAAATGTCGAATTCAGTTTCACAGTAGTTGCCGAGTATATCTTAGGTAGAATTTAGTTGACGTTGCATGGTGAAGACAATCTGGTGGTAATTTTTCTGCAAAATCAGAAAAAGTGTAATCAAGATTTCAGAGAGGGATTGGTTACGACTCCTGAAAAAAGCACGAGTTGCATTTTCTCTTCAATGATTTGGAAAAAGAACGGATGGTCCGCCACAACTTCTATGATCTTACTTTCCTGCGATTGACTACTTCCTCCTGTGGCAATAAAAATTATGACATGAATTTCAACTGCACATTTTTAATTTATTACTCATTTCACTGATATGCGTATCTCATCTCATTAATTCATTACTACTAACTTTTCAATGTAGCAACAGTAACAGCGGTTGCAGTGGTTCCTGATTCATCAGCTTTTATAACAGCCTTTTGTGCAACTCCAGAAATATAAAGTCCGGCTGAATCCTCGGAAATCAAGCTAAAGTTAGCCGCATTTATATCGAAGGCACTCTGAATGCCCAACTATGAAATAAACATACCAATTCAAATCTGTATAAGTTTACAGTGTATCTGATGGGAAACTGTAATAATATTTTGTTTTTGCTTTATACTAAATCTAATATTAAATTCCCGAATGAGGTATACAAAACATTAACCTGTTTTAAAGGCATTATTAAGTCCATGTCAGTTTGGAACTCGAATTTTGGCAAGCAAACGTGCAGGATGTATTTTCTCATTTCCTCAAATCACGTAACTCATTCAGGCAATCTTGGACACTCGTGGTCAACATGGCATCTTCAATCTTTGCCAAACCATTTTTGATATTTGGTATAAAAACGAGCATACTGAATCGTTTCCACTATTAAAACAATAAAACTCAAAATTATTATTGTTTCAAATCTACACCAATGATGTGAATGTTAATTATTACTCTGTATGGGAGTTTGATGATCTCTGCATTCAGTTTTTTCGAATTGACGTACTCCACGGAACCTTGACACCGATAGCGATTCATCATGGGAACCTGGACAATATTTCCGTCATTTAAAAAGAAATCTCGAGGCTTGGTCTTATCTTTTGAAAATGGAGTATCCCACTTCCCGTTAAAGTAAACGGTGTTGATCAATAACAGACGTAGAGTCGAATCTTGAAGGTCCGCTGAAATAATTGGTGTGTAATAAAATAATTAAAATAGACGATCAACAATTAAAGAAATAGGAAATTGCAATGAAATGTCAAAAGGAATAATTAGGATAGAATTCAAAGGGCATACCAACTGTGACAATTTCCTTGATTTCTTCTTTCGTTGCCTTCCTCACCCACGCATTGACTGCGTTAGCACTTCGCTGTGGCTCTCTGCTATCAATTTGCCCGACTTCTGCCTCCAGTTTTTTCAAATTCTCCAGATATTCTGGACGTACTGAATATCCTTTTTCTATGAACACCTGTTGCAAGGTTTTCAACGAAAACGAATCGAAATCCGCCAACTAATTGTACAAAATAAGGGAATCAAAAAATATTTTACCAGGCTAGATCGTTATCATTATTAGTTCAATTGTACAAAATGGTGAAACAATTAAGGTTTGTTCGTGAAAGGATAATTACATTAAGCAATGACATGACATCCGATGGAATTGGAGTTGTTTCGTTTTCGGGATAATTTAGGGCGACTTCCATTTCAACCTTCGTGTTTCCGTCCGCACCGACGTAAGCCAAACTAGAGCACAACGTCACCCCCAGAGGAGAATAGACAAAGTTTCCCGGAGATTCTTTTCTCAGTTGCTTAAAATTAATGATTTTGATAATTAGTTCCTTTATATGAGAATACATAGATAAGGACAATTGTACGGGTGGGAAATAAATTTTATTTCCATAAAGAACAAATGAAAGAGAAAATGAACTTCCTTGTTATTAAATTAGTAAATGTATTACATAAACAATTTTTCAGAGTCTCAACCTGTTGAAGTTGGCTAGAAAATGAGGTTAAAGACGAGTGAGTCATAGTTCAAACTCAAACTTCTCAATAGGTTTCTGTCTGAAAGTCAAACATATGCGGACGGCACTTCAAACGTAAACTCAAACGTTAGCAAATTCAAACCAGAATGAAAGTACGATTTTCGATTCTTCTCTTCTTTGTTCGTTATAGTAATGTGATCCTTGTGTGAGTCATGAAAAAGTCAACATTGTTTTTAGGTTGCAAGATAGTTGATCAAGAAACTGTAATGTATGTTGCTATGCGGAGTTTATGCACTTGATGTTATTGCGTGTGTGGTTGAAAAAACTACGGTCGAAGTGCGGTTTATACATGGAATGGTGTTAGAAAAATGAAAGTGTCGTTTATTTCTATGCTATTGTAATAAAGGTCTCTTTTCTAGTTTTATTAGTACACATTAGAAAGCATTCAACAGTCTCTTTTATATGGGACAGGTATAGTCCATGCTTTTACAATAGACATTCAAAATTGTATGCAGAAAATATTGTTATTCCTCTCCATGGGGTAAAATTCCGATCTAAAGCCGAACTGATTTATTTTTTATAAGATCAGAAATGACGCAACCAAGATTATTCTATTTTTACATACTATACCAGGGACAAATTACAAACTTTCTACTTTTCCTTATGCTGAATTTCGAACTATAATTTCACTATTTAAATCCGATATAAAAGTAACAGGTATGCGTATGCGACGAAAGTAATATATATTGCTTTTGTAATATTTTATTTCGCAATAAGCGCATGTTCACACTGTACTTTTTGGATATATAATTTTTTATTGATTATTAAATAAGTGCAATTATATAATTATGCGTATTATTATTATTAGGTTGAACCAGTAAAGTTGTAACTGAACTCATAATCATTAAAAAAGCTAAAGCAGAACTAATAGTATTGAAAGAACAAATTTTGGTTTCTAAAAAATGATTGATGTCGAATTGGCTAGGAGCGAGGGTAGAGCGAAACATGAAAAGGTTCAGGGCGACTAACAGGTGCCAATTTTTTACTTAATCCTACAAATTCCTTTTCGTTGATTTTTGATATGGTGAATCTTTGAAGGATTCCAGTGACAAATGTGAAAATGGTGGAAGTTGCAACGCTTTCTCCTGGGCAAACTCGAACACCTAAAAAGTTCAATGGAACAAACTCAAACATAATCTTTCTGTGCATGCTATAGATCAAACTATAACGGTGTACCCGATTGTTTATATGCTACATATCTTTAAGTTAGGTTTATTTTAATTTAAATTAAACCCTTGCTATGCATTCACCTATTCCAAATGCCATAACGCTGTTCACCCTGTCGATCAAAATGTTGTTTTGAAAATCCAAGAAGCGTTCTGGGCGAAAAACTTTTGCATCGTCCCAGTAAGATTCGTCAATTCTTAAGAATGTCCAATTTGCTAACACAGCAGTACCCTAAACATAAATTATGTGTTTTCTTATTATATGAAAAAATTCATTACTAAAAATTAACACGTGAATATATCACAAACAATAATATTGTATATGATTGAAAAAAGCAGAAAACATTTATCAGTGAGCATTAATAGTTTCCGCAAATTAAATCCTTATAACACACCTTTTTATAAATGTGGTCTTCAATTGCGCAGTCCTCCGTAACAACTCGCGGAGTGAAAGGAAATATATTTCCCAATCGGTGAATTTCTGCGGTGGTAGCAAATGTGTAGGGCATGCTGTAATTGTAAAAGCAAATAAACCCATAAAATTTCACTAAATAAAAATATTCATTTTTGTCGCGAACTAATGTACTTTTTAGGGCATGCTGCAACAGGAAACCAAAAACCCGTGTGTTTTTCACGAAAAACCATAACCCAGTGGGTTTTTGGTTTTTAATTCACGGTATTTTTCAGGAAATAAAAACTAAAGCAAGGTTTAACCAATAAAATTAGTTATTAATGATCTTTTAATATTCATAATTAAGTTATTTAGACACTATTATACAATACAAGTTATAATGAAAGCAAAAACAGTGATCAATTTGGCTAAATATTGCTCATTTTTACATAATTTTGTACTGTAGCGCGAAATTATAAACACAAGAACCAAAAACCCATGTTTTTGCAGTTTTTTGCTACCCAAAAACCCAACAAAAACCTAAACTCCAGCTTTTTGTGTACCAGGTTTCCTGTGCTGCAATTATAAAAGCAAATAAAATGATAAAACGCTAAATAAAAAAAGTTCCTTTGATATTTGATTTTGTTTTTGTGCACAAATTCATATACCTTTGTTTATGGGTAGCGAAAGACGGTGGAGAATCTTTTCCTATCACACTGTCGATTTCCTGTTGAACTTTAGTTTGAACATGAGGATTTAAGACCATGAACATCAGAAAACACTCCAAATAATTACTGGTCGTGTCCATTCCACCAACAAAAAGATCAGTGAGGACTTGCGCCAATTGGTCGACGCAGTAAACTTTCTTCAACTGTTCATCATCTTTGTTCTTTTCAATTTCTGAGAAAAAGAAGTCAACGAAACATTTCTTTTCCTCAGAAGGTTCATTCAAGGAACTCTGTGCTTGAATATGTTTCTGCAAAATTAAAATATTTCGAAAACTATACTCGTTAGTAATAATTTCTGATTTCTAATCATTTTAATAAATCTTGATCAAACCTTGAAATAAATATTGGTCTCGTCCATTGTCTCAAAGGTGGTCGTCAAATTCAGTCCTAATGTCCTTAAAACCCGCGTGACGGTATTCGGAAAGCAACTTGCACATAAAAGTTTCAATGCATTTGCTCCAGCCATAGCATCCATGTTTTTCTTCAGAAATTGGAAATCTTCGTCGTTTTCCGAAAATCTGTTCCCGCCTACAATCTGCCATACTGTATTTAGTATGTAGACTTTGAATAAACCACGAACTTGAATCATATTTCCGGTAGAATCTCTGAGAAACTCCATATGGTCCAAGAGATGACCGAGTTCTTCCCTCTGAATTGGACTCATTTTATCATTTTTCCCGAAACCTAACTGTCCAAGAGTTCTGATCGTATACGTACGCAATTTCTTCCAAGTCTCATCGCCACAGTTGAACATTATGCCTTTTTAACAATAATTTTTTGAAAATCAGTTAGAAAGTAAACAATATCAATCAGGCACGTACCCAGGGGGGTGCTATGGGTGCTCAAGCACCCCCAGATTATGGTAATATGCATTAGATATTTTTTGAATTAAAAAAACAAGCAAAAAGTATAAAATTTGGCTCAAAATGAACAAAAAACTGTACAATTTTGCGAATTTAATGTCTTCCTGGTTCATTTCAGTCTAAATTTGGCCATATTTTATGCCTAGCACCCCCAACTTTCGATCCTGGATACGTGCCTGACAGCAATAATAGAAGTACCGACTTTTTGGTTTATGGTTTACATTAATCACCAGAGTGGAGATATGCATATGGATATTTTGGTAATTGGTATTCCGGAGATAAACTATTTCAGATTTAACGGAGAGGGCAACCGGATGGCTTATAAAAATATCTAGTTGGTTGGGAAAATTTGAAAAGGTCACCCTGTGACCCTGCCCCTCTAAATATGCCCTTGCCTTGATTATATAGTGACGTTAATAAAATTATTGTGAATTAAAATATTGATTAGCATTAGATTTCACCTTTTCCACTACCCTTAAACGTCATTTCTGTCAACTTCAGTGGCACCCTGTTTTTGCAAAAATTGTTTGTAAATAATGTTTTGATATATTTTGGAGACACAGCAGCAACTAAGAAAAAAACAAACGAATCATATAATGTGACAGCAACAAAAGTATCTTATATTTTAATATATTATAGTGTTATCTAAGATTTAAGATACAATGACTTATTATTATTATTTTCTTGATAATGCTGCTAATGTGACACTAATTTTTAATTACCTTATTGAGTTTAATCATGTATGTAATAAATCTAAACTGTATAATTCCCATTCTCACCTACAGTTCCAAAAAATGGCAAAATGAATGCGTCCTTGACGAGCATATTTTGCTTTATGTAGTTAAATTGTTTTATAAACGGTGTGTCACTGTGAGCCGGATTCCTTTGAGACCACACCAAGAAAAGTGTCATCAATTTTATCGTCTCCCACAAAGACAATTTTCTCTGCTCCTCCCCTTCGTCATCTTAAATATTCGGTGAAAATATTTAAATATGCCAAATGAATGGAATATTTTATACTTAAACACTAATAAGAAAGTGACAAAATCTTGGAAAGTATATGTCATAGACAAAAAATAATTGTATAGAAAAAGAATCGTTAAAAGTTAATTGGTAACTTACCTTCTGTTGCAGTATTGTTTTTAAAAATATTTTTATATATCATTCTGCTTGTAAAATATACGAATATTGATGTCATAATTGACACGAAGAAATATAAACCTAACTCAGACATCTTTACTCTTTAAACCTTAAAGGTAAAGTAAGCTTTTAGTCAAAGTCGTTGCCGTGAATGTGGAATTCCCTAAGATGTTATTTAAATAATATTTTTATGAAGGCCAGCACTAAATTAATCACACAGACGAGCAGAATAACAATAAATACTTCGAACTGCTGCAAGTATAAGAACTTGTTCATTTTAAATGTATTTAAAATAAACAAGTTTTAAAACGACTCTCGAGTTGCAGGGAAAACAGTGTGGGCATTTCACATTGAAAACTTCTTCCGTTTTATCTAGATTTGCATAAGGTACGAGTTTACGAGTAAACAAATGGGTCATAAAATGAACATAAATGCCGAGCTGTACAATTATGTGCACACGTATTGTCTATATGTATGATGATTTTGATGATGCATACACAATAATTCTAAGTTAATCCAGGCCAATTATAAATTTTCATGCAAAAAGATTATTTTTAGTGCATTTATAATTAGGTGAATGTCACAAAGAGACGATATGAAATCAGTGCACAAAGATTAAAGTGAAGCTATATATCGGAATTGTATATATTGGTTAGTATAAGTTATAATTATTAAACTTTTTAGCCCGTTCGTAAATAAGGCTTAGAGGAATTAAATGCAACTTTCATACACGTGTGTTTTTACACGTGTGGAAGTTTATGAAAACGACATTGATGGACATATCACAAGACCACTCTTAAAACAAAAAGGTCCATTTGCAGTATCTTCCTTAACCTGACCTTTCGGTCTTATTTCACGACCTAATTATCAGAGCCATCCTTCCCGCTGAGATACAGAATCTCAGAAGGTCGGCGGATTTTCGATATTTTAATACACGTATTACAAATATTGAAGCAAAATAATTCGTTGAACATACGCGCGTTAAATGCATGTAAAATTTTTATCCTAAATTTTTCATTATTATTCAAAAAACATTATACAACGAAAACAAAGTTTACATGCTTGTATGACACACTCAAGCTTTTTATTTGAAAGGGGATCGTAAAATTTAGTACGAATGAAGTTTTAGTGAAAATGATTAAAATTCGAAAAATAACACAGGGAGAACCCTTCTTCGCCTTCATTTTCCCATGTTCAATCCCATAAGAAAACAGCCAGCCGCATCCCGTATCATGTTACGAATTTTACCGGTTCAATCTCAATTATTGTACCAGTGCCAAACGGTTGTATTAACTCTGTTGTCACTTACGTGAAAAGTTTTTATATTGAGGGTATACATTAACTGTTCGTAACTTTGTAACGTATTATAACATACGGAGCTTACGATGCTTACAACACCATTTGC